>LPNX010417840.1:0-86130 GCA_001517045.1 Pseudotsuga menziesii | reverse complement strand
GTTTATATAATTAAGGTATTAATTAGTGTAAAGTATATACGCCATATTGTCTCATGGACTGCATTTGTAAATGTCACATAAGTGCCTTGCTAAATAAGTTTTTAAAATTTGTACATTAGAGTTCATATAATTAAGTTCATAAAATATGGACATCATAGTTTATATAATTAAGGTATTAATTAGTGTAAAGTATATACGCCATATTGTCTCATGGACTGCATTTGTAAATGTCACATAAGTGCCTTGCTAAATAAGTTTTTAAAATTTGCACATCAGAGTTCATATAATTAAGTTCATAAAATATGGACATCATAGTTTATATAATTAAGGTATTAATTAGTGTAAAGTATATAAAGTCAAGTTAATCATGTTTTAAATATTGTGTGGATATTTTTCAATAAATTTACATTTCAACATTTTATTTGAATGAGTAATTTTTATTTCTAATATATGAATAATGTCCAAAGTATATGAGTGTGTAATTGTAATCATGTAAACCACCAATAAAATATACGTATGAGTGAAAGATGATGATAGCAGAGAAATGTATGAGTGAAAGATGATGATAGGAGAGAAATTTGGGATGAGGATCTCATGGATCTCATAAAGAGAATTTAGGGAGATATTATTGGAGATAGTTGAGGAAACGGTTGAAACAAATATCCAATTAAAGCATAGTTATTTTGGTCATGTCAAGCCCTAAGTGTTGGCACATTACTCCCCAATATCGTGGCTTATTACATATTATTGATGCAAGCTTGGGTCTATTAGTGGTAATTGTCATTAGTATTATTATATTAGTTATGTCAGCTTGGATCCATTAGTTGTAATTGTATTTCTTTGTCTCCTATATATAGGAAGGAGACATTTTCATTTCAATCATCTGATTGTGTTTTGTCTTATGTACTTAGTACAATGTGTAAGGAGCTTTCCCCCTTAAAGAGGCTTCATATTCATCTATTTTATTCATTATTAAGGCATGGATTACTCTGTGTGGTCTCTTTATGCTCCTTTCATTCTCTTTTGAGGAATTTGTTGCTTAACATTTGGTATCAGAGCTTGGATGCTTCTAAAACAAGACGTCTTGGGATTTTCGTTTTAAATTTTTTTCTACAAAGATTTAGACAGCAAAACTCGGAACCCATCTAAACAACAAGCCAAAATATTTGTGGTAAAATTTTCAGATCATGTCTCATTACAAGTTCGACATTATACCGAGTGGAAGGTAGAATTTTTTACTAGTCCAAAAACTAGTCTAAAATAGGTGTTCTCGAAAAAATGATTATATCTAGGGCATGTTAGATCCAATATGGGACATATGAGAGAAATTTGGGATGAGGATCTCATGGATCTCATAAAGAAAATTTAGGGAGATATTATTGGAGATAGTTGAGGAAACGGTTGAAACAAATATCCAATTAAAGCATAGTTATTTTGGTCATGTCAAGCCCTAAGTGTTGGCACATTACTCCCCAATATTGTGGCTCATTACATATTATTGATGCCAGCTTGGGTCTATTAGTGGTAATTGTCATTAGTATTATTATATTAGTTATGTCAGCTTGGATCCATTAGTTGTAATTGTATTTCTTTGTCTCCTATATATAGGAAGGAGAAATTTTCATTTTAATCATCTGATTTTGTCTTGTCTTATGTACTTAGTACATTGTGTAAGGAGGTTTCCCCCTTAAAGAGGATTCATATTCATCTATTTTATTCATTATTAAGGCATGGATTACTCTTTATGGTCTCTTTATGCTCCTTTCATTCTCTTTTTAGGAATTTGTTGCTTAACATTTGGTATCAGAGCTTGGACGCTTCTAAAACAAGACGTCTTGGAAGTTTCGTTATAATTTTTTTTCTACAAAGATTTAGAAAGCAAAAATTGGAACCCATCTAGACAACATGACAAAATATTTGCAGTAAAATTTCCAGGTCCTGTCTCATTACAAGTTTGACATTATACTTAGTGGAAGGTAGGGTTTTTTACTAGTCCAAAAACTAGTCTAAAATAGGTGTTCTCGAAAAAATTATTATATCTAGGGCATGTTAGATCCAATATGGGACATATGGAGGAAAATATGAGAAGGATTTCTAGTCGCATACAAAATTCAAAATAAAATATCCCTACAGGTGATGATGTGTCCTGGGGTACTCGGGAAGATAAATATAGTGTCCATGTTGAGCAACCTTCCATTAATAAGAATATTCCAAGAGGAATTGGTTCTAATAATGGAAGTAACCTGGGATGGTCCCAAAGGGGTAGGGAACTCCCAATATTGACATGAGGAAGTTTTATGGCAAGGGCCCCATAACATGGATATTCCAGATGGAGCAATTCTTTGATATACACTACCTTCCAAATCTTCAAAAGGTGCCTATTGAATCTTTATATTTAGAACCTGGTCAGTTTGTGTGGTACCAATGGATTTGTGAACGCAAAAAGAGCTTCATTATCTCAGTCCATTTTTACAGAAGAGTTGATATCATACCATGATGATGTTAAGAGCAATTCCTTCTTTACACAATTGATAAATCTAAGGCAAAAAGGTCTAGTAAGCGAGCACATTCAACAATTTCAAAAGTCGAGTCTTAGAGTGGACAAGATACCAGTTGATAAATTGTTGGACCTATTTATTGGAACCTTAAAGGATAACATCCAACATGAGGTTTCCTCTTTGAACCAACATCCTTCGAGAAGGTTTTCATCGAGGCATGGAAGGTTGAAAGTAAAAATACGATGATGGCTACTAAAAGGACCACTTCTCACACATATAGAGAGATTAATGTTCCTTCTTCTAACTTGCCTCAAAGGTTGACACCCCACAAATTGGATGAAATAAAAGCAAAAGGTATATGCTTTAATTATGACAACAAGTATAGTAAGGGACATAAGTGTGGTGAGAATACATTATTCTACATAGATTGTGAAGAGGAAGAAGCAAAAGAATAGGAACCATCTCAAGATGAAGAAATAGAAGAGATTACTCCCACAATATCTTGTCATGCATTGGATGGAAGTAGCACTTCCCAAACTCCCAATATCAAAGGATAAAAATAAAATAAAAAGTAACAGTGTTGATTGATTCTAGTAGTACTTGTTATTTCATTCATTGTAAACTAGCCAAAGCTCTCAATTGTTTTGTATATCCAACACCATAGTTTTAAGTGATGATTGTAGATAGAGGAATTATCAATTGCTCAAGTAAATTACATAATATAAATCTTGTTATAAGGGAATATGTATTGAATAGTCCATCAATTGTTATCCCAATGTGTGGTGTTGATGTTGACATAGGGGTTTAATGGTTACAATCATTGGGAATGTTGGATTTTAATTTTCAAGCACTTTTCATGAAAGTTTCATGGGAAGGAAAATAATATGAATTAAGGGCTATCATAGGGAAGCCAATAAAGGTGATAAGCTCTAATGGTATGTCAAAATTGTTGAAAACGGGACATAAATGTGTAATTGCACAATTATACTCACTAGATGTTCAAACATCTAAGCCTCCTATTCTTATGGATATACAAAAGGTTATTTATAAGCACTCTGAGGCGTTTGAAGATATTTCAAAAGGTATTCAACCTAATCGAGATTTTGATCATGCTATTCACTTAATTCCAGGAAGTGTTCCTCCTAGCATTAAATCTTATAGATACCCCATGGTCAGAAGAGTAAAATTGACCATATGGTTAAAGAAATGTTAGAGGTTGGCATAATTAGGCCTAGCCGAAGTTCTTATTATGCACTAGTGGTAATGGTACACAAGAAGGAGGGTGCATGGCATATGTCTCCATATTATAGAGAGCTCAATAAGATCACCATTAAAGGTAACTCTCCCATTCCTATCATTGATGAATTGCTAGATGAACTACATGGATCAACATACTTCACAAAGTCGGATCCTCGTTCAGGGTATCATTAGATTAGAATGAAGGAAGAAGACATCCCTAAAATAACATTTAGAACTCATGAAGGTCATTATGAATTTTTTGGCAGGCCTTTTGTCCTTACAAATGCACCTTCCACATTTACAGGTTTAATGAATTCCATTTTCAATCCCTTCCTTAGAATATTTGTGTTACTATTTTTTGATGATATACTAATATATAGCAAGTCTTGGGAAGACCATATTCAACATGTTCACAGGGTTCTATAACTACTAAAGCAGCAACAACTATATGCAAAACCTTCAAAATGTTTCTTGGGGGTAAAGGAGATAGGGTATTTGGGTGATATTGTATCTCATGAAGGTGTCAAGGTAGACCCTAACAAAAAATAAATCCATGATGGACTAGTTCATTCCTAAAAACTTAAAGAATCTTAGAGGATTATTAGAATTTCTAGGGGACTACCACAAGTTTGTTTCGAACTATGGAAGACTAAAAACACATTTAACAACATTATTGAAGAAGGAAGCATTTTCTTGGACTCCAAAGGTAACTCAAGCTTTTGAACAACTTAAAGAGGCAATGTGTAAAGCTCCTATTTTGACCACTCTAGACTTCACAAAAACCTTCATTTGGGAATGTGATGCCTCAGGAAATGAAATCGGTGGTGTTCTAATGCCAGAAGGGCAATCCCTTGCTTTCTAAAGTCAGCCAATTAAGGGCAAGAACTTACAAAAACCCATTTATGAGAAGGAAATGATGGCAATACTTCTTACACTTAAGCAATTGCATCCTTACCTAATAGGTAAGCACTTCAAGGTCAAAACAAATAATGATAGTCCTAAATACTTCTTGGAACAAAGACTATCTTCAAAAGAACAACAAAAATGGGTAGCCAAGATCGTGGGACATGACTTTGAAATCATCTATAAAAAGGGGAAACAAAATGTGGTGGAAGATGCAATCTCTAGAAAAGACGAGGATGTTGAAGCATTACTTTGTGTGATTTCGATTGTACAACCCAATTGGGTAGTAGAAGAAAGGGAATAATGGAAGAATGACGAATCTGTGTAGACGCACCTTCAAAAGATATAGAAGTATCCTAGTTTATCATATACTTTGTGAGGAAAAATGATTCACTATGGTATAAGGATCACTTATATATATATATATATATATATATATATATGTAAGAACTCCCAACTTAAACAAAAGATCCTTTTGGAATCACACACTTCTCCTATTGGTGGGCACTCAGGATTCCTAAAAACATATCAGGATTCCTAAAAATATATCACAAGGTCAAGTAGGAATTTTTTTGGGAAGGTTCGTGGTAGAATGTTTGGTTTTCCAACAAGATAAGGTTGAAATAGTTAAGAACATGTCTTTTTCAACCATTAGAAATACCTTGTCAGCATTGGGAGGAAGTTTCAATGGATTTTATCACAGATATACCCACGTTAGAAGGGAAGAATGTTATTATGGTGGTTTTGTGAGTTTGACTCACAAAGTATGGACACTTTGTGCACTCTCTCACCCTTTTAATGCAAGTATAGTTGTTGTGTCCTTCATGGAAACAGTTCAAAAGTTACATGGAAATCTGAAGATTATTGTTAGTGACCAAGATCCAATTTTCACTGGAAATATTCAGACTGGACTATTTTCTTGTTTGGGTACCCAGTTGGCTCATAGTTCATCCTATCAACCTCAATCTAATGGGAAAATTGAGATAGTGAACAAATGTTTAGAAGGTTGCCTTCATTGCTTTGCATCCAACAAACGAACACAGTGGGCGAAATGGTTATCTTTGGAAGAATGGTGGTACAATATTTCCTTCCATAAGTCATCAAAAATGTCTACATTTATGGCACTTTATGGATACCATCCTCCATCTATTACATCTCCCTTACAAGTAAAATCTAAAGTTCAAGTTGTGGAAGATCACCGAGAGCACCAGCAAGAAGTTCTTCGGTTACTGAAGGAGAACCTGTTTATGTCGAAAAACAAGATGAAACAACAAGCATATCAACATCGTGGTGAAAGGAGTTTTGAAGAAGGGGATTGGGAATTTCTAAGGTTACAAACTTACAAACATATGTCCCTCAAGCAACTAAATAAAAACAATAAATTAGCACCCAAGTACTATGGTCCTTATAAAGTGTTGCAAAATATTGGTAGTATGGTTTACAAAGTGGAGCTCCCTTCATCTTTAAGGGTACACCCAGTTTTCCATGTTTCTTGCTTAAAGAAGGTAATAGGAAACAAGATCCCAATTCAAACTATCTTTCCAGATCTTGATGAAGAAGGAAGAGTCATACTGGAACCTTAAGAAATCACGGAAACAAGAGACAAACAACTATGCAATCGAGCTATTATTGAATATCTCATCAAGTGGAAGAACTTACTAGTTGAAGATTCGTCATGGGAATATGAGTCCTTCATACACAAGCATCCACAACTAATTAAGCATCAAGGACAACATTTGTCTGAAAGGGAGGGGGAAAATAAGCCCTAAATGTTGGCACATTACCCCATATATTGTGGCTTATTACATATTATTAATGTTATCTTGGGTCTATTAATAGTAATTGTCATTAGTATTATTACATTAGTTATGTCAGCTTGGTTCAATTAGTTGTAATTGTACCTCTTTGACCCCTATATATAGGAAGGAGACCTTTTCATTTGAATGATCTCATATTGTCTTGTCTTATATACTTAGTGCATTGTGTAAGGAGGTTTCCCCCTCAAGTAGGCTTTCTATTCATATCTCTTCTTCATTATTAAGGTGTGGATTACTCTTTTTGGTCTTTTTATGCTATTTTCAAGCTTTTTGGGGGATTTTGTTGCTTAATAAGTCACCTAATGTTATATAAAGGAGTAATTGTATGATAGAAACACACACAAGAATGATTTGATTCAACAGATTTTTTCCTTTTGGGAGTTTCTTAATATAAACTCCTTGTGTATGTCGCTCTATTAATGTGTATGATGTTATTATTGCTAATCCTTTGTTCCAACATTTTTATAATTTAGTTTTACTTAATAATGTTTATGAGTGGCAAAATTTGGAAAGGAAAGACATAAAAGAGAAATGGAATACTTAAACAATTTTCAAAGAAGGGAAGTACATATATTTATTAAAATTTTACTCAAGAGGAAATCAAAGAAAAACAAGAAAGGGGTCATGGGTTCGATCCTCTGGGTCTGTCAAGGTCAATCTCCTTAGTGTGGGGTTGGCAGGAGTGTCCCCTTTGAGTGGGCTTGCCTAGATTGTCTAAATGGGGAGAAAAAAGAAAGAAAATCAAGAAAATAAGAGATAAAAAATAAAAAAACTAATTATGGTCATATTTTTATGAAAAAAAAGATGAGACTATGAAAGTAGTATTTTCCTTAACATGAAAGGTCATGGAAATACATTAACAATATACACCATATAACTCTACATGCATCAATAAGTGTAGGGGTAGGGGCTTTCTTCATGGATTGCATTTTTAAATGTGGCATTAATGTCTTGCTAAATAAGTTTATAAAATATGTACATTATATTCATATAATGAAGGTTTTAATTAGTGTGAAGTAAATAAAGTCAATTGAAATGTCAATTCTCATTAGCTCATTCAGTTAAGGTGTGGGTCTCGTCAACAAGGGGACCTGGGTTCAATCCCCTGAGGGGTGATTTAGTTGGGAGGAGACACCCAAAATCCATCCATGTTAAGGGTTGGTGTGGCCCAAGCCGAGTGCGATCCCCGGGTGATTTTGACGTTTTAGATGCCCCTGGATTGCGGTTTCTTATCCAATGGTTGAAATGCTCTAGACCTTAGTGACGAGCATTTGTAACAAAAAAAAAGTGAAATGTGTCTTTAATATTGTGTTGATATCTTTCAATAAATCTACATTTCAACATTTTCTAATTTTGTTAAAATTAATAATGTGCACTAGTGACCAAATTTGGAAAGGAAAGACATTAAAAGAGAGATGAAATATTTAAACCATTCTCAAAGGATCAATCCTTTGTTTCATTTATGAACATAGATCAAGATTTGGAAAATTGGATCAGCTCCCAATTCTATTTTACAGTGGTTGATATTTAGCAGGGGATTGAGTATTTGGGTTTCATTATAAAGCCAAATGATTATCAAAAGAAGGATTGGGCTTTGTTCATAGGCAAAGTGGAACACAGGCTTCAGTTGTGGTATAATAGATGGCTTTCTAGGAGTGGCAGGTTTATCTTGATGAAGTATGTCCTTGAAGTTATACCAATGTGTTGGGTTTCTATGGCATATGTTCCTACAATAACATTGGAGAACATAAGGAAAATTTGCTACAATTTTCTCTAATGGGAAATATGATGAAAATGCTTTTAATTGGGTGGCATGGCACATGTTATCTTTTCCCAAAGAGCTTGGGGATGGGGTTTGAAACACCCTATCTATTTTTGCAAAAGCCCTTGCAACAAAAGGGGCGTGGAGGATTTTAAAAAGCCATAGTTTGTGGATCAAAGTTTACCAAAATACATCCATCCCCTATCCATAGAAGATTGGTTTAGGAGCAAAGAAAATACCCTTAAAAATGTTTATACTATGTGGAAGTCTATCATCTTGCCTTTTGACATCATTAATGACTTGTTGGTTTGGAGAGTTGGAAGTGGTAGAAGGCTTAGATTGGGTCATGATCCTTGGGTGAGAAGTGAGGATGCTCACAGATTGCCACAACAAATGATTGATTCTTTATTGGAATAGGGTTATTGTTACGTGTACCAGGTTAAGGATGATATACACACTACTCCTTTAAGGCAAGCTTGGCTATAGGTTAAGAATATGGGAATTATCGAGGAGAAAACTCTATGGGATAAATACACTAAGAGCCTACATGACAACCATATTCGACTAGTGGACAGAGGAGATGAATTGCTTTGGAGCAAAGATTTAAATAGTGATATATATACTACAAACTTAGGATACAGAACTATCTGAGACGAAGAGTATCTAAATGAGCCTCCATGGTGGAAGTCAATGATTTGTATTTACATTGTTCTTTAAAGAGAAAACTTTTTATGTGCCTAGCCCTTTCTGACAAAGTCTCGATTTGGAAATACCATATCAAAAAAATTAACATCAGACCTAGTAGATACAACACTCTCTTAACACCATTCACACCTTCCAGAGTTCCTACACTCCACGCCATTGTTCATCTTCCCCTCACTACTGCTCCATCCATGCGTTACTTCTCCACCGGCCACCTTCCACTCCTTCACAGAGTCCCTCTCCAAGTCCCTCTCCACACTTCTCACCACTTATGCTCCCATCCTTTATTCTGTTGGTACCCTCACCTCGCTCACACACTCCTCCACTCACATCGCCTTCCTACTCCTCCTCCTCCTCTCTGCCACCCCATGTCATTGCATCACAATCCACACATCCTACTCCAACCGTAACGTCACGCATCTCCTCTCCCTCTTTGCCTGCTACTCTCCCGGTTCCACACCGCACCCCTCTCACGCATCTCCCTCAATTATCGGGCCCTCTACATTGTCCTCCTCCATACGTCGGCTCCACCACGCAACCACGCTAGTTTGCTACACTTCAAGCCATACCCGTCCCTTCCTCATCCACGATTCATTCAAAAAAATTCAATAATAATAATATTATTTTTATTAATAATACTAGTGTTATTGAAAAATAATAATAATACATTATTATTAATTGTGATAATATTTAATTTTTGAACATAGCATTAGTCAAAAGCACATCGAGAACAAACAAAAATTCCAGCGTGTACTAGATCCATGGCCAAGATGAAGGATCGAATGGAAAAATTAGAAAAATACCAAGCCCAAGATTCGAAAATTCTTGAAGGTCTAAACCCCAGGTTGGATAAACTTGAAGCAGAGTTACAAGAAGGAAAAGAAGAGCTATCACAAAATGTACAGTATGAAGTTGTTGGAGCAATGTCATGGGAAATGATGAAGGTACAAGAGGAAATGAAAATGAGCCTAGAAGAAGAGTTAGATAAAATCGTGCAGTACTTCAAGGATAGAGACACCTCTAACGATGTCGATTCACCAAAGAGAAACCATCCATCCCTTAGATCCGTAAATACAATTGATCCTCAATCGAATTTCATCAAAGTTGAAATTCCACAAAACCACACAGACCACAACCACTTTTAAGCCTTTAATTTTAGCCAGACACACTCAGGTTCAACGCAATCAATGGATGGTTATCCAATGAAACCCAAATTGGAATTACCAAAGTTTGATGGCAATCCCAAGTAGAGCCTCGCTTGGATTAATAAAATAGAACAATTATTTTTCATACATAGAATCCAATCTGATGACGAAAGAATAAAGTATGCCTCAATGCAGTTTGAAATACATGCATATAATTAGTACATGTGGTGGAATACTAGCGCATAGGTCTAATCATACAATTGGAACGCCTTCAAAAACAATTTCTTTAAAAGATTCCAAGATGTGTCCGAGAAATATTTCTTCGCAAAAATCACTAGCTTACATCAAAAAGATGTCGTGGAGGAATATACCTATGAATGGGAAGCATTAGCCACACAAGTACAAAAGTTAACAGGCAATCAACGACTCCAGAAATATGTGCATGGAATCAAGCCATACATTAGATATGAGTTAGAATTACATGATGTCTCAAACCTAGATAAGGCCAGGTGCAAAGCAAAAGTTATTGAAGAAAAATTCAAAAGTCATGGCAAAAGAACTTTAACAAAAGTTTTATATGACAAACAGAGACACAATGCAGATTTTGTGGAGATGACTGGTCACCAAGTAATAATTGAAACACCAATCATATGGCTATCACGCTGAAAAAGAATCAACAACATCCACCAGACGTTCTTTTGATGACCGAAAGAAGAAGAAGAACACTTGTCATCGATGTGGAAAAGATTGGATCCCAGGACATAAATGCATAACCAATCATACATCACACTACAATATTATAGATGGGAAGGAAGTGTAGGTCCCTACGTAAGAAGATACATCCACTTTGAATTGGACACCAACTCATTTGGAGTCGTAAATGTGGCGAAGATTGGATCCCAGGACATAAATGCATAACCAATCACACATCACACTGCAATATTATAGATGGGAAGGAAGTGCGGGTCCTTATGGAAGAAGATACATCTAACTCTAAATTGGACATCAGCTCATCCGAAGTATCAATCACATGCATTGAACAAACTTGTAAGGAAAAAGACCCGACGACGCTTAGAAGAGTTGTCACTCAAAAAAGAAAAGGTCAATTACTTACAAATAAATATATTCTACCTCAGTTGAGAAGTCGTGATGGAGCCTCATAAGAGGATCCTACCATAGGTGGTGCAAGTGGCATTATCTATTTCTTTGACTCTCATTGGATTAAGTTTTCTACGGGTCCTGGTAGGAACAGAAATAATTATGTAGAGTTGATGGATTTGAAATTAGTTGTGATTCTTGCTCTCTCTAAGGGTGTACATAAACTACAATTTTTGGGGGACTCCATGCTTGTGATAGGATGGATGAGGCTCAAGAGAGATACAAAGAACATTATACTAAGTCCACTTTATGAGGAGTTGTCTAGACTGACTGGTAATTTTCAGGATATCCACTTTCTCCACATCCACAAGGAAAGAAACATGATAGCGAATTTGCTATCAAAGCAAGGGTTACAAGTCGGTGATGGTTCATGGCACAAATGGGAACATGAAAATGATACAATCAATGACCAAGACCCTAGACCTCATCGAGGATGATTATTTCATTGAACAAATACAAGATAAAATGTTTTCAATGGTAATTTTATTTATTTATTTAGATATATAATCTGAAAATAGAATATATGTTACAGGAAAATACAAGAATATGTAAGAAACAAATGTGGTATATATAAGGCATTTGTTATGGCCCCTTTTTGGAGAGGATATGTAAAGAAATTATACATGTAACGACTTTACAATCCTAATGAATAATGTGGTTCATTCCAGTTAGTGAGTTGCAAAAAAATTTCTATGAAAGAAAAAAATCTCAAAGGAGGGAAGCACATATATTAAAATTTGACCAAAAGGAAATAAAAGAAAAATGAGAAAATAAGAGATAGAAAATACAAAATTAATTATGATCATATTTTTATGAAAAAAAGATGAGAATATGAACATAGTATTTTCCTTAACATGATGAGAGGTCATTAAAATACATTAACATTATACACCATATAACCCTACCTGCATCAATAAGTGTGGGGGTAAGGGCTTGCCTCATGAACTGTTATTTTCCATAGTCATCATTGTTATCGATCGAGATTCCTTCTCATCCCTAATGATCTCCCTCCACCCTACTAATCAATATTGCTTGTCATGTCTTCCCTTATCGAACAAAACGATCTATTCCCTTCCCTACCAATATCCATCTCTCCCTATTCGATCTTTCGTAGCAAAACCTTAACTCTAAAAACAAAAGATATCCGATACTAAATGCTTCTTAATTAAATATACATCCACACAATTCTTATTTTTTAATACAAAATTGTATTTATTTTTAGTAGTCTAAAATTTATATGATATGGACTTTTTTTTGTTATCATCATTGGAATCTGACTATACCATCTTTGATTAAATTACAAATTTTTATTATTTAAAATATATTTTTGAATGCATAACTGGATTCAATACCTTCAAATAACCTCTCAACAATTAGTATTTGCAATTTCAACATCTCTTCAAAACCATTTTTTTTAACAAAACACCCCCCTTATTTTTTGTCTAAAGTCGAGAATTTAAATCCCCTAAATCCATATATCCCACTACTAAAATCTATTAGTATTTACCAGGATCGAGCTTCAAGACTTACAGTAAATGGATTATCACTCCTAAAACATGTCTCTCTAAAAATTCTTAATTTAAATGCCAAAAACACTCTCAATCTCAAAGCAAACATATTTAAACTATTGCATAAAATTCTATTACAGGTCACATAAATAAAATGACGATAATATTATAAATTTATTTTATATTTTTTAATGCTTACCATATAGTCACTAATGACTTCACTAATTAGTAAATGAAATTATAATATTTATTTTCCATTATAATCGTATAAACAAATTAGATAAAACATTTCTTTAAAAGAAAAATGCTGCATTTTCAAATACTAACTATACTACTTCTAAATTATATATTAAATACTATAATAATGAACTTAAAACAAACACTTCTTCGAAAGTTAGTCATGTGTACCATATAAACTCTAAAGAACTTAATACTTTATATTAAAGTAGAACCCTGTTCACAAATATTAAAATGTTTAATAACCATGTGTACCATATTATAAATATCCTATAAACAACTTAAAACTTTGCAACATTATGTGTAAACTAAAAGCCTGTTAACAAATATTAAAATATTAAGCATTTTAATTTAATTAAAACGAAACATGATATTTGTTCATCATGGTTGTTGTTTTTTCAATCACAAGATTAAGAGGTGATGACGTCTCCTTAATATGTGGAATTGGTTGATTACACCGAAGGTGTTATTTAAGGAACCTGCTCCTCTGTAAGTTTCGTCGTTTGTCGACGACCTGTTAGGAGCCTCCCCGTGTCAACAGACTCCGTATGCATGATGAACCTCCCAGTATCCGTGACGACGGGGTTGACGACTGGAGTTATTCATGGTCTGAAACTGCCGATGTAAATACAGAGAACGATCTCTTGACGAACAACGGACGAACAACGGACTTTTCATGGATTGAAATTTGGTTGATGTTCCCGTTTTCCCAACTGCTGCCTCATTACCTTAAATACTGGAAATCCGTGATTTCCTTGAACGGAATAAACATCAAAGTGCCTAAATGCTAGTCCATAAAACTATCGCAGTTCACTGTAATAACAAGGGCGTTTTTCCTATTAATGAACTATCGCAGTTCGCAGTAATAAACAGGGCATTTTTTCCTCGTAATGAACCGTCGCAGTTCGCATAAATAAGCATGCATTTTACCCTGTAATAAGCCATCGCATAACCTACCATGAATATTGAAAATCCTTTTCGTTGGTTTCGTCCAATAAATGAGGATCTTTAGGGGTCCAAGGCATAATCCCCCATCGGGTACCTGATGAAAAAACAACACCCAAAACCATCACAGATCCACACCACTGCTGACCAGGAAAGGGGGGCACTCGTGGAAATTTCCAGAGATATATACGTATTAACAAAAGCAGGAATTGATTATATTAACAACTGAGTCAGTCTATATTATTAAGGAGATGAAAACTGCCATCATTCATGTATTCATTCCCAATGAATGAAAGGTATGGACAATTGAGAATAGGGTAATTGACCATATGCAGTAGAGGCCTGGAATAGGCCTGATATACGTGAACATGAAGACGTGGGAGCCAGAAAGCGAATCCTTCGTTCTCACTAGTCCCTCGCCCTCGTCACACTTATCTACTTCTTCGGATAAGTCGGAGTCGGATCGGAATCGATGCTAAAGCGTAATTACATATAAGAAAGAGAAAGATTGGGCCTTTACTCAACAAGTACTAGCTCACAACAGAGCATGCTCGGGACCGCTTGAATAAGGCTGAACCTCTTGCTTCATCTGAAAGTCCTCCTGTATCTCCATGGCAATGGAGTACTATCTGCAGCAGTCAAAGAATCCAAAAGATGGGTTCTAGAATCTCTAGATGTAAAATTGTAATGCTCATTTCCTGAAGATCCAAATGAATATGATCTTGATATAATGGACAGCTAATGGGTTGTTTTTTTATTATTGGATCTCCTTAGCACCTATGATAGTTTCATCTTCCCCTACTTCCAATATTATACTCATGACATTAAGCCTATCAGCATACTTGTTAAATCCTTCAGTTTCCAAATCTAAACCTATGGGTTGCAGTTCTTTATCCCCGCACTTTTGAAAATCCAGATTATTCATGCGTTCTGCACTATTTCTAGCTCTAGTGGCACCTGAATCTGCTGATCTAAAACTGTCATACACAACTCCAACCATCCCATTTTCCAGACTAGGACTTATCCGGGAAGCCATGGCAGGGACAAGGGGGTTTTCTAAATACACAATATTGACTCTACATAAAGGACAATTCGCATGTGACCTTAGCCAAACATCAATGCAATTACTCAACCAGACAAATTGCACACTCCATGGTTTCTATGAGCTTCTCTGCTTTAGTGAATCTGCAGAGAGGGATGGATCTTATCACAGCTTCATCCAAGCCATATGATTGAGTAATTATCTGCCAGCCTTCTGGATATTGGAATCCTTGCAGTGAATAAGCATAGACTTGTATATTCTCTTCAGAGTCCAAACTCCTATGTTTACTCCTGAAAAAAAGTCTCCATCGAGAAGCTTTGTAATACTTGGCAAAAATCTTGTAGTAACTTACCACTAGTAAAGTGTTGCCTAGAACTACAACAATGGCTATCAGGGCGGGACTGATGGTGGTGGTGGCGTAGTTGTGATTCGTGGGTCCTTTACCCATCCAAACTCATATCTATATGCTGAAATTTCCCTTGGATGAGATTGCTCAGGAGGCAAAGTCATGGCGAATTTCTTTAAAAGATCAAATTCCCATCCAAACTCATATCTATATGCTGAAATTTCCCTTAGACGAGATTGCTTAGGAGGCAAATTCATGGCGAACTTCTTTAACAGATCAAATTCAGAGTGAATTGATGTAACTACACAAATTAACGAGAAAACTGCAAATCAGCTCAGCGAAAGCATATTCATGGTGTGTTGAGCTCTGCAAAATGATGGAATAGCCTACCCATTAGGAAAATAGGCTCCATGGGTACAATTTTCATGAGTTTTTGAGCTAGTTAACGTTAAACCAACACACAACACATTCTAAACTTCGAATCGAACTGATATTGAATGAGAGACGCCTAACCCAGGACTGCCAAATGATATGGATTTCTTTTTTCATTTTTTTTATTATAAAAGCCAAGCAACTCAAACCTAAACCTAATTTCCAAATTGTAATGATATTTTTTTGGGTGTGTTTTCATTCCATATTTATGGAGGTATTAATATTGAAGATTTGTGTGAAAAGGTATTAATATTGAAGATTTGTGTGAAAACTTTTTTGAATGATAGTTTAATTTTTTTATTTTATTTGATCATATATGTTTGTTTAATTTTTTTTGTTTTATTTGAATATATATATATATATATATATATAGTTTAAAATAAAATGAATGAATACATAATTTGTGTATATTACAAAAATGTGGACTAATGCTATACGATTCATAGGATTGTGAATGTTACATGGTTGAAGGGTTGTGAATGCTACATGATTCACATAATTGTGAATGTTATATGACATTAATGTTGAAGGGTTGTATGACTAGACTTTGTGTTTTTTATAAGTTATGATACATGGTATACACATAATTGTACCATTAGAATGTGTGGTTTTAGGTATTGTTAGGATTATGTTTAGATGTTCAAAATACGATCACATAATTTGGTTCTTAAGTTATAAGAGTAACTTGGTAGAAATGAATGTTAATATCTAGTATTGAATTTTCCTATGTTCCTACTGTCACCTATATTAATTAATGATTATCATCCATCTGAACGTTAAATAACTCTTATGTCATGTCTTCTTTAATGTTGACTTGTTTCTGGCGTACAAACTATGCATTTCACCAATGCAATGCAATCAGAATCTCGCAGCAGTGACCCTGACCTCACACAGGGAGGGCATTTCAAGTGAAGGGAAGTTCAACTTTTAAACTATACTATGAGCATAGTCTTTTCAGCTTTTCCATACCAATATAAGTCCATGCTAAATTAAGATTTATTGTGCATAGATAACTTGTTTTTTATAATTCCAAATCAAAATCATTTGAGCAAAAGTAGATTGTTTTTATTATTTTATTAAAACTGTGGGTTCTTACCTAATTGAAATTTTGTTTCAAGAAGAAGACAGGGGATTTATATTTTAGTTTTTTCAAAACCTAATTGAAATTTTGTTTCAAGAAAAAGACAGGGGATTTATATATTTTTTTTTCGGAGACAATAATAAATGAGAGTTAAAACCTTAAAGTATAATTGATGGTATTTGGATCTCCTTTATTTTATAAATGTATTTTTATAAGTGAAAATGACTGAACTGAATGAAGTTATGATGGGGATACTAGGGCTACCAATCATCCTTCTTCTTTTCAAGCAGAATGGGAAAACCACGCTTCATGCGCACAGTCAAGCTGTGAATGGGATTTAGATTTCCCAAGGACAAATATTCAATTAGGCATTGTAATATGAACATAGAAACCACAGTTTCTGCAACATATTTCATCTGAACGCCATATCTTTTCCTAGACAAACATGTGCGCCGTCTTGGATAACTGTGAATTTGAAGGGACTCTGCGGGATAAAATGCCCATCCTTGTTCAACCATTTTTGGTTTGAATTAGAGGCAGCCGATACCCCATATAGAGTCCCTATGACCCATGGCGTATGGGTGGTAAGTCACTTGAGTGCCTCTGTGCACGATAGTCCCGTCAAGTAGAACATCATTGTGGAGAGCATGCTTGGAGTCCAAGACGATCGGCGGATAAAGTCTCATCGATTCACAGATTGATGTGTGTAGGTAATGCATGCTCTACATATCTATCACATCCCCATGCCTCCGACCGGCGAAGAGGACGCGACTACAAGCTTTATCAGACCGGGCTAACCACCCATGAACATTAAAATTCACATAAATTGCTAAAACAGAATGCTCAAACATGCATAGATGCAATTGTCTATCAAGCACAGCGGAAAACAACATTCATTCAGACAAGCATTCTTGCAACATGTTCATCTCATTTTTAATTAATAGTAGATATAGAATTGCATAGGTAAAATACACAAGATCACTTATCTTAGGATGAACTCGATCCGCAACCAGCTACGTCGCTGCAACGTTCCACCCAACCATAGGCCAGCGTGCTCCTTAATCTCTCAACAACGCTGCCACCCCCGAGCTGGGCATGATTCTCCAAGGAATAAGGGAACTAGCAGGCTTACACATAGCCAGGGATGCACAAAACACACAGCCAAGCCAACAGAGTTGGGTTTATCAAGCCATTAAGGAGTTGGAGAAGGCAGATTGCTAAGCTGGTGAGCTCATTACAGAGCCAAGGACACCTACACCAGAACTAGCCTGACCTCTAAGACACCCATCCACACCCAACACAAGGAATCAGTCCCTTCTCTGCTACACAGTCCCTCAGGCCCTGCATTCCCTTCCAGTGCTATTCAGGGGTGATGGAGAAGAAGGCCATCCCTCTAGCTCTGTCTGTGTGGTTCCAGCCACCAGGTTTATCAAGCAAAACTAAGCCAACATCCCTGCTCCTCTCACAGTCTGAAGACCAACCACTGCACTCAGGCAACTCATTTAGCTGTCATATCTTAAACAGGGAAAAAAAATGAATCTCAAGTGACATACAACAAATTCCCAAACGCAACAGCAACACACTTACAGCAGGGGAAAATCAACAGTCCGTTCAAGGCAATTGAGCCACGGGAAGACTCACACAGACCGCGCTGGAAACGAATTTACAAACTCCCGGCCTGGGTGTGAGTAACAATCAACGCAGAACCCACAAATTCGATCCATGGGGAAAGGATTCAGCCACATCATTCACAAATCCGTGGAGGAAACGGCGTGGGTAAAAACCAGGAAGATTCCTGTGCGTGGAAAGAAATAACGGACTGGAAATTGTGGAAAACGAACAGAGCATAGAAAGGACGTGAAATTGGGTGTGTATGAGTGTTCAGCAACTCGTGGAGCCAAGAAAATGTCTGCGTGAGACCAAAAACGCCAAGAGCCTGTGCGTGAGGAGAAAACAGCCAAAATCGTGGGGAGAGTGGGGTTGCATGCGTGAGTGAAGAGTGCGTGAAGGCTTCCCCTTGCCATTCCGAAGTCAACTGCTGGGTGGAGTGTGCGTGGAGGCATGGACTGATAGTCCTGCCACCCCACTCCCAAAACAATTAACTGCCATCACTTCCCTCAACTACCAGCAGAAATTATTAACTGAGGTGGTTGGAATAAGACAAAGGAAGAAGACACATGGGTTTTTCCCCTTTTTGGCTCAAGGTTTGACAAATTCCCCCCCACATCCTTATCCTTGGGAAAATCATGCCCCATTCGATTTAGTTGCCGCGACCGTAGCTGGTTGTGTTCATTTTAATTATAGATGCATATTTACATGATGACCGACATAATATATGCCGCATGCCCCGATATACCATCGGTGACAAATTTAAATCCAAAACATAGCATAACCGATCAATGGTGGGGCCTTAGCCTTTAACTCCACACCATGATCATTTACAATATACACATCATATACATCTAATGTATCGGGGTCAAAACCGGGACATTACAATATCCTTGTATGAAAATACCCAGGATTTCTCGTCATGTTTGGCTTCGGGTTTAACGACCATGAGACAAGTAATTCCTTTGTGTATTGCTTCCAAGATGCCTACAAAATGTTTACATGTACCATAAACTAGATATTTACATATGGTGATTTTAATACGAACTAAACATACAAACTTTAACACAACGAATTTCTATTTACCTGTGATTCATCTTACCAGAATATTTATGCTGCTCTTCCTAACACCTGTAGAAGCCTTAAATTCTTCATTATAATCCAGGAAGGTAGAGAAGAGTTGGGATGTTTGTTCAAGCAATTTCATATGAGATTCAGGGACGTCATCGTCATTATAATTGCGTTCCAAGAGAGAAGCTTCAGTATCAACAACTTGCAACCTCCTCATTTGAATATCATCAAATGCATCGTCTTCATGATAATCAACAAGCACTATTCTATTTCCCCACATGGTAATAATGTATCCAATCATCAATACTTACAGACGATTGCTGCAATAAATCATCAATAATGATGTTTTTTTGTCTAAGGCCAAAGTCAATGGGAGAAGAGTTCTCAACAACATATCTTAGCCAACTTTCATAGTTTTTCATACATATTTGTATCGTTCCAACCATCTACCTCCACGGTTTCCATGGGACACTTGGCATTCATTCATATCATCTGAAACACATAAGTGATTTGAAGGCTGGTTGGGATTTAAAAAATCAACAGGCCAGGACGGCGCCATAGTTTTGAAAAAAGTTTTATCCGGAAATGAGCTCTACTAATGGAGCTAATCGAAGTTGTAGAACTTGAAAAAGAAATAAAAACTTATGCAAATATGAAGGTTGAAGAAATGTTTATGGGAGTCTAATGAGCGGTCATATATATATTAGTTATTTTGCAAAGAAATGTAACAATAAGAAAATGACTTTGTGTTCGTTGGATTGTAATTTTTAGTTTCATATATCAAAGCTTACGACTCAGAGGACCTCCACATTCCATCATGATGGTTTTGGGATCCGCAAGGAGTGAAGGACACTATGCCTTTGCTTTTACGTGTAGTGAAGAGAAAAAGTAAAAATAAATTCAATGGAATTGTTACATCTATCAAAACTTGTGCCCCCTAAGCTACAATATGTGACAGAAGGGGGTTGGCTTCTACATCCATTATGTCATGAAAATTAAGACACAAGCTACTAATGGAAATCCTGACTATATACTATCGATATTCAATACGAATATTGAGTTGGGATATTAAAATCTTGAAACAAACTATTTTCTTCACATGTCAACCTTATTTGGCCATTCAATGATCTTCAATACATGAGATTGTAAGAGGACCCACGCAAATGGTCGACATGAAAAATGGTGTCGCTTGTGCAAATTATGATGTGCATACATTTTGATGTCTCACATATTTTAAGTTTCAATTTCAAAGGTATAGTCTCTCCACGTCGAGGTTAGGTCTCAGTTTCAAAGGTATAGTTCCTGCATATCTAGGGGTTTCGAGGTTCTCTAAAGCTACCTAAAACTTGGAAAACTCATATAACTATGCCCCTTGGATTTTTGGACTTTTTTGCTTTGTAATATTTCATTGGCATTCAAAGGATCGAGACAAAAACATTGACTTATTCACCGAATTTTTTCAAATTTAAAAAATTTATGTGAGGAAACTTATTTTCACTTATATGGCGATTTAAAAGTTTCTCTCATTTTTTAAACATATCTAAGTTCTCTTCGGTGTTTCATTTCCCCCTCTTTGGGGGAATGCTAGTATTCCTTATTATGTGGTGAAGGTAAACAAATGCTATAAAAAGCCATTAGTCCATGTTTTTTTTATTATACTGAAATATTTTATTATAATAATAATAATGATTAGTTTGGTGTATTTTAAAAAATTGTTACAATTGGTTTGTAAAGATAAAGTAGGAAAAATATCTTATTCAAAGTGAAAATGGTTATAAATCACAAATAATTTAGAACATGAGTTAATAGGCAAATTTTTAAACAAAAGGTTATAATTACTTTAAAAAATACTATAAGTGTTTTGTTTTGTTTTTTTAAAGGTTATAATCATTCAAAACTTAAATTATTTGTTTTGTTTTTTTAAAGGTTATAATCATTCAAAACTTAAATTATTTGTTTATATATTTAGGGAAAATTAATTTTATAGATGACATGTTATACTAAAATACTATAATATAAGTTTTTTTTTTAATCAAAATCACTCAAAATTTGTATTCAGGTTTAATTAATTATTCATTCATATATTTAGAGAAAATCAACCTTAATAATGACGCACCACACTTTTTTAACCTTGATGATAACAAAACATTGAGTCCTTGAACTTGGTGATATTGAAACTATCAAGCCATTTTGACTTAAGAAAGTTGGCTAGGAGTCAATTGTAATGAACATAGAGCTCGTTCACACTAGTTAATGAACTCCTCACAATTATGATGATTTGTCATCCAATACTAGTTTTTAACTTCTTTTTTTGTTTTCAGGGAATAATGAAGCGAATAATTATTCGCTTACGCAAATAATATTACCAAAAAACTTGGAATATTAAATAAGCCATAATAATACATAAATTGATGATAGAATTGATATGATACATTTATAATGGTCGGACTTATATACGTCCATTCGTGACTTTCCAACCTACAGTCATGACTCTTTGATAATTATTAATTATTAATTAATAATCATCTATTAATATTATTTTTAATATTTATATATTTTATGTTTGTTACATTGCCTTCCCCTTAAGGGAATCTTTGTCCTCAAAGATGTATTTGACATTAATGTCTGATTTATTTTAATCTGTCATCTTGGAATTCTTTCCATTTTGTATTTGCGACATTTGAGGAGATGAGCCGATACGAATTACGAATTCCCCATGAGAATTGTCGCATCGTATCTGTTGTGGTCCATCCCATATCTATTTTTATCAGAGCTCTGAGATATTTTTGTGGGACAATTCGTCTCAATTGTTGCTTGGTATGTCGATATTTTCGCATGTCCACATAAGTCTTCTGTGAATATTCGTTTTGACCTTGTCGTTGGTCAAAATGACGATTATAATTAGGATGTCTGTAAGGTGTATGTGTTGTTTGTTCTTCTTTCTCTTGGATTGCGACGAAGACTTTCTTCACTTCCTCGATTTGTGCTTCTTGGTTATCTAGTAGATTGTTACGATTTTGAATCTTTTCGATTCCTTCCTCTTGCGACTTTTTTTCAATTTCTAACTCCTTGATTTGGTTATGCAGTTCCTGATTACTATTATTTAAACATTGGTTTTCTTCTTGTTTTTCTAATAATTTCTCTTCGAGGTCTTCACCAGGTTGTTCCCTCTTGCTGTTGTTTTTCAATTTTTTTATTTTTGTAATCAGGGTTTTGTTGTGATTTCTTAATTTGAAAATTTCTTCAGAATTGTTGGATATTATTTTATTACTCTTTGTGATCTCCAACTTGTGTTCCTTTTTAGAGTCGTTATTTTGTTGTTGAAGAACTTTTATCTGTTGTTGATACTGGTCGACCATTGATTCTTGATCTTCTACTTTATGTCGTATGTACGTCAGTTCTTCATCTCTATCGTTAATGATTTTGTTCAAACGTACTATTTCTGCTTCATAATCAATTATTTCTTTCTTTATATCTTGATTTGTTAGTCTCTGATTGAAATCACTTTCGTCTTTTAATTTCTTAATTTGGGCCAACAATTTTTCTATATGATTGTTCTGGTCAGAAATTATTTGTTGCTTGCGCTCTTTTTGCATCTTATGTAATTTAATCAACATTTCTGATTTCGTATTTAAGTCCCGTAATTCTTCATTATCTCTTTGATAGCGCTTTAATTTGGCTCATAATTTATCTATTTGTGCTTGGAGACCCAATACCATGGTCTCTGACTTCTTTAATGATAGATGACTATCGATTTCTTGACGAGTCTTCCTTTGACGTTTTGACTCTTCGTCGACCACTGATCTTCCTTGATTTTGGTTTTTTCTTCGATGGTGGACGGTCTTGTTGACTTGACTTCTTTGACTTATATATATATATATATAGGTTAAATAACATTTTTCTTTCGTTTCTTCGATGCTAGAAGATTTTTTTTTAAATAATAAATATTAATTATTTATTTAATATTATTATTGTTTTTCTTTTATATATCTCTTTTCACTTGATTATATATATTATAAAAAAAAAATTTAAATACTTAATTTTTTTATCATCCACTTTATACTTAATTCTTTTTATATTAATTTATTCTACTTGTATGTACTTTAAGAGAAATGTTTTATACTAATAACCTTCCCAATCACTTATATGATCACGAATTATATGATGGAAAATGATGAAAATTGTTAAAGAGACAAACAACTTCACACTATATGGTGCCGCTTTGGTTGCGACTCTTTTATTATCGGGATTGACACCAAATAAATTATGTTGACTCCACTTATAATTTACTGTGTACCCAACCTTTTTTGTAATGGCGGCTCTGTTATATATGTTATATATTATCGACGGATACTTTGTATTCGAAATCAGCAATAGTTTTGGAGATCGCGTAGGGACAGAACACTGAATGGGAAGGGTGGAGTTTGTGGCCATGGTCGACTGTTGACAAGAATGGGTGCAGAGGTTGAGGAGTGCGCAGGGTTTAGTGCGTAATTGAGGAGTATGCGGGTGATGGGACACGTATTGAGGGCAGGCGATGGAGGGATGGGCGAGCAAGCAGAGGCGGGTCGATATGGAGTGCAGGTGGAAGGGGAAGGATGATGTGGATGGAGGCGCGGTGGAAGAGGAGGCGCGGCGGAGTTGAGGAGCAGCGATGGGAGCGTGGAGCGCAAGGATGGAAGGCGATGGCGTGGAAATTGGTGGAGGCTGGAGGGGAAGGACGGAGGCCGGAGGGGAGAGCAGAGGTGTATGCGGAGAGATAGGGAATGGGACCAGAGCATGGGGTGAGGGATAAGCGCAGCNTTTTTTTCACATGGTTAAGGGCCTTTTGTTTTGGTCAAGGCCCAAGAATGAGTTAAACTCTCAATATGATGGCTAGGAGCCCGAAATCAGTGAGGCCCGAGGAAGGGCGCGCTCTGATACCACTTGAAGCGAATAATTATTCGCTTACACAAATAATATTACCAGAAGACTTTGAATATTAAATAAGCCATAATAATACATAAATTGATGATAGAATTGATATGATACATTTACAATGGTCGGACTTATATACGTCCATTGGTGACTTTCCAACCTCAAGTGATGACTCTTTGATAATTATTAATTATTAATTAATAATCATCTATTAATATTATTTTTAATATTTATATATTTTATGTTCGTTACAAATAACCTCGTGGAAAACACTCTGAGTATTTCCCTTTATTCATGGATAGTAAATGGGGTAAACCGTCGACCTTGATTATGAAGCCTAACCCCGAAAGGATCAAGAGAGTCAAACCCATGACCTCCCCAACTTTGGGGGAAAGATCTCACATTTGGCTTATCTAACCCTCAGGGCTTCCAAGCTCTTATATATATCTTAATATTCATAGAATATTTATGCTTAGGTTGACATTCACATGTTTAATTTTATATTTCATGGAATAATGAATTTTTAAGAATAACGTATATGACATTAATTACTACCATTTAATGTTTTAGTAATTAATCAATTATAGTATGAGCTTCATTGATATTTCTGAAGGCCTCGTATAAATGGTATCCATGTACAGATTGTGTTATTGTATTGAGAATAGCAAGATGCATTAACAACCTACGTAAATGTGTCACTTTTATAGCATTAATAAATTAAATTGAAATAAATTAAAGTCCATAAAAATGAAAAATTAATCAACACAATAATTAAAAACAAAAATAACCTTAATATGTATAAACTTTATTATCTTATCGAATATGTATTGGTAGGAATTCATGTATGTTAGTTTTCTTTGGCTAAGGTCCCATTCTCTATGTTACAAACCTTTAGGAATATAATGATGAATTTCTTATGGTTGGGGACTATTAATAGAGAGAAGATACATTTGGCTAGTTAGAAGAAAATCTCACTTCCTAATAGTTTGGGAGGACGGGGCATAAAAAATCTTCATTGGTTTAGTCTTCCTCTGAGTTTAAAGATCTTAAGGGGAGGTTTATTTGGAACTGGACTTTGGAGAGAGATCCTTAAGGAAAACTATTTGAAGAGGTATTTAGTAGTTGACAAGATCAGACTACAAAAGAAACATGTTTGCAATGTCTCGAATTTCTGAAGAGAATTTGTAAAAAAATTCCTTGATTGGGAAATAGGTTATCATGGAGGATTGGAAATGGCAAACAAGTTCTGTTGGGGATTAACCCTTTCATTGGATGGGAAGATACTTATAAAATTTCTTCTTCTCTTCTTTCTTTCTTTTCAGTGAATGGTTTCATAATTCTAGATCATGTAAGAAGACCTTATTAGTTGGGCATAAATTCATACTATTGGTTATTAACAAATATCTAGGCTTAGAGGGGAATCTGGCTATTGAATGGAATTCATATATATCTGGATTAAATCAAGCAAGTATCATATTAATAGAAGTTGATGATGAGCTTGTGTGTGTTGTGGAATAAAGTTAATGGTCAAGTCAATGCCAAATCTACTTATGATGCTATTTTTTCTGTTTGCATTGAGTTTGTGGAGAATTTGTGGTATAAGAGAATCTAGAAATGGAACTTTCTTGTGAAAATAAAAATGTTTTCTATGGCTTTGCTTAGAAAATAGACTATTGACTTGGGACAACTTAATAAGAAGAGGTAGGAGTGGTCCAAAATTTTGTTTCCTTTGTTAATATGATGGTGAATCTATAAATCATTTGTTTGTTCATTGTTCCCTTTGTAAAAGGGTATGGAGGGAGATAACATGTGTTTTGTAGATCTCTAATGTTTGGGACATCTCTTCCTTAGTAGAAAATCCAGAAAAAATGGTATAAAACTATGCGTAAATATAAATAACTTCCAATGTTTATGTGTTGGATGATTTGGCGATCTAGGAATTCTGTGAATTTTTATAATATGACACAAAATTTTACAATGGTTTGTAACAAAATCATGGGTGTCTAAAAATAATACTTTAAGGAAAAAAATACAAAAAAGACAGAGGACTATCATTATGCCTCCCTTGTCGGATGAGATGGTTGTGGGTTACTTTGACAAGGCAACCCAAAGGGGACAATGTTGTTATCACTCAACAATTTCTCTGGGTTGTATCTGAGCAATTATCGAGGGAACCATTTTAGACTTGCTTTGGATTGGAATCTAACCTTTCCAACCAGAGAAGCTCTCTCGGTATTCTATTGATTAATAATATTTCAAATAAGGATTAAAAGTTGAAAGAGAGGTCAGGTATGTAAATAATGATAGGGTTTTAAAGAATTTGTGGCTGATATGTTCAAAGAAAGACCATTGGGTATGGAGACAAAAAAAAAAATAGAGAACTTTTTTCATTTATTTGAAACCAACATGAATTTTTTTACAGAGGCAAGTTAGACGTCACTTCACAAAGAAGTTTATATTTGCAGGTATGAAAGTAGAACAAAGAGAACAATCCATTGATATTGAGAACCTAGTAGGGATGATTTCAACATCGACTTTAGAAGAAAAAGGGAATTAATATTCAATAACTATGAACTAGATCATTTAGCATGAATTTTGACCCATATACTTTCGCTTAAATATGCAAAAATGACAAAATGGAGTGTTGACATAATAATAATCATTTACATAAAAGAGACTTCCATAGTGCAAAATAACAATACAAGAATCTATGTTCTTTCTTTAATACGTTGCATCCAAAATCTTTATTTATCTCATAAAATGATAATTACATCCATAGTGGTCTTCTTCTTCCTTAGGTCTCAACCCTTTGATAGTCTTTTTCATGCCAATATATAGAACTACCCCATCTTGAGTTCAAGATTCAATCCAAAGAACATTATACTAAGTCCACTTTATGAGGAGTTGTCAATATTGACTGGTAATTTTCAGGATATCCACTTTTTCCACATCCACAAGGAAAGAAACATGATAACAAATTCACTATCAAAAGCAAGGGTTACAGGTCGGTGATGGTTCATGGCACAAATGGGAACCTGAAAATGATACAATCAATGACCACAACCCTAGACCTCATCCAGGATGATTATTCCATTGATCAAATCCAAGACAAAAATGTTTCCAATGGTAAAAAAAATTAGATATATAATCTGGAAATAGAATATATGTTACAGGAAAATACAAGAATATGTAAGAAACAAATGTATTATATATGAGGCATTTGTTATTGCCTCTTTTTGGAGAGGATATGTAAGAAATTATATGTGTAACGACTTTACAATCCTAATGAATAATGTAGCTCATTCCAGTTAGTGAGTTGCAAAATTTTTTTGTATGAAAAAAAAATCTCAAAGGAGGGAATAACATATATTAAAGTTTGACCAAGATAAATTAAAAGAAAAATGAGAAAATAAGAGATAGAAAATACAAAATTAATTATGGTCATATTTTTATGAAAAAAAATGAGAATATGAACATAGTATTTTTCTTAACATGATGAGAGGTCATTAAAATACATTAACATTATACACCATATAACCCTACCTGCATCAATAAGTGTGGGGGTAGGGGCTTGCCTCATGAATTGTTATTTTCCATAGTCGTCATTGGTATCAATCGATATTCCTTCTCGTCCCTAACGATCTCCCTCCACCCTACTAATCAATATTGCTTGTCCTGTCTTCCCTTAACGAACGAAACGATCTATTCCCTTCCCTACCAATATCCATCTCTCCCTATTCGATCTTTTGTAGCAAAACCTTATCTCTAAAAAAAAAGATATACGATACTAAATGCTTCTTAATTAAATATACATCCACAAAATTCTTATTTTTTAATACAAAATTGTATTTATTTTTAGTAGTCTAAAATTTAAATGAAATGGACTTTTTTTTCGCTATCATCATTGGAATTTGACTATACAATCTTTTATTAAATTACAATTTTTTTATTATTTAAAATATATTTTTGAATGCATAAGTGGATTCAATACCTTCAAATAATCTCTCGGCAATTAATATTTGCAATTTCAACAACTCTTCCAAATTTTTAGCTAAATTTTGAAAAAAATAAACAAAAGATCTAATGAAAAAATATTCAAATCGTAACCATTTTTTAATATAAACACCCCTTATTTTTTGGCCGAAGTCTAGAATTTAGATCCCCTAAATCCCTATATCCCACTACTAAAATCTATTCGTATCTACGAGGATCAATCTTCAAGACTTGAAGTTAATAGATTATCACTCTTGAAACATGTCACTCTAAGGATTCCTAATTTAAATACCAAAAACACCTTCAATCTGGAAATCAAACATAATTAAACTACTGCATAAAATTTTTATTACAAATCACATAAATAAAATAACAATAATATAATAAATTTATTTTATATTTTTTAATGCTTACCATATGGTCACAAATGACTTCATTAATTAGTAAATAAAATTATAATATTTCTCCCAAAGATTTTATTTCCATTATAATCGTATAAACAAATTAGATAAAACATTTCATTAAAAGAAAAATGCTACATTTTCAAATACTAAATATACAACTTGTGAATTATATATTAAATACTATAATAATGAACTTAAAACAAACAAATCTTCGAAAGTTATTCATGTGTTCCATATAAACTCTAAACAACTTAATACTTTGTGTTAAAGTAAAACCCTCTTCACAAATATTAAAATGTTTAATAACCATATGTACCATATTATAAATATCTTATAAACAACTTAATACTTTGTAACATTATGTGTAAATTCAGGGGAGGCAAGTGTGGGTGGGATCATCTTCGATCCAAGTAGAAAAATTGTGTCTTCTTATATCTGGGGATTTGGTCGGAAAACCAACAATGAAGCAGAATGACTTGCTATTTTCTATGGAATGAACCTATTGAGGCAACTCAATATCACCAAAATCATGGTTCTTGGGGATTCGAAGCAAGTAATCCATAAAATGAATAATGAAAACAATAGAGGTGTGGTTAAAATTAGAAGAATCTATGAGCGCATCCAACAAGTCTCTGGAGAAGTACAAGTTTCATATTCCCACATCCTCCGAGGCAACAATTCAGAGGCGGATAAATTGGCAAATCAAGGCGCCAAGTTAAGAATTGGATCAACCAAGGTGAAAAGAATTTTATCTAACTATTTTTATGTCCCCTAAGTCAATTTGTTTTGTTATTCGATCCCAAGGGGGGGTCCTCTCCTAGCAACAATCCTATCCCCACTCCCACGATGAGGTTGAAGAACAAAGAACAAGTGGTCGAAGTTCCTCCCCCTTCTACCGGCGTTGTAAGCCAGAGACTCTCCTCATCCCGACGATTTACCAACCGGCAAGCAGAATGGCTGTTGGCCCCCACCTGTCGTTTTGAAGCCCATGTGATGGCTTTAATAGAGCCTGTTGCCATCTTCAATTGGAATGGAAGGCTTGCACGATCCATGGAGTCCCTCCAAATTCAGAACCCGTCTCCTCCCTTGTTTCATTTTGCCCTAGGATTTTGTGCAGTGACTGCTCCTGCTTCAGAAAAGAAAGGCCATTCATGTGAAGAAAAGACTCTCGTTAGTGAAGACCCTGGCAAAGCTGTAGGCATAGTTGCTTATGCCTGTGAAAAGAAGGATCATGCTCGTGAAGCGAATGATCTTGATTGTAAAGAGAAGGTGCTCATTTGTGAAGACCCTGGATTTGTTGCAGGTAGAACCGAGATTGACTCTAGGCTCTCAGCTGTTAGTAGACTGAGGAACGATGTTGGGATAGTGTCTGGTTCTCTCGCAAACAAATTGGAAACTTATCTATCCATCGAAGGTTTTTGCTCATGTCGTATTTCAGGCCTCGAGTGCTTGGACCAGTCAAAGTTCGCAACTCTCCAAGTCGAAATGATAGATAAAGGTGCTACTCTGGAAGACAGCCAGAACTTCCTTAAGGATCTCAAGAAGAATTTGAGATGGTTATATGACATAATTAATAGAAGCATGGAAGAAAGTAGCAGTCAGAGTTCGCAACTCTCCAGGTCAAAATGGAAGATAAAGGTGCTACTCTGGAAGATATCCAGAACTCCCTTAAGGATCTCAAGAAGAATCTGAGATGGTTATATGACATAATTAATAGAAGCATGGAAAAAAGCAGTAGAACTATGGACTGGATGGTTTGACAGATAGAAAACCAAGACACCCGCATAGAAGATAACCATCGTGATTTGTATTAGATAATGAGAAACATAGGCTACATGAAGGATGACCTAAAAATTTTGGTAAATATCAACCAAGGCAGCTTCATCCAGGACAACCATAACAGAGACCAAGCGATGGAGGATGCCACTGTGGAGCAGCCTGTCAAAAAGCAAAAAAGAAGCAGAAGGAGCAATCCTAGTTTCATGGGTATTTCATGTTTTTTTGTATTCTCGTTTTAGGAGGTTTTGTTTGTTCATGGGTGAATCCATGAAGATGGGTGTCTATTTTGGGGCGTCTTATGAGAAAATAAATTTGATTTTTTCATGTTTTTCAACTTTGGGCGAACGAAAGTGATATTTTCATTTAGAATCTCACTTTCAAGTAAAAACAAAACTTTTAGAAAATTATGTTAGCTTTCTATTCATATATTTTTTTTTATTTTTTTTATTGAGATTTGATATGTCATTTCGGAAAATATTTGACAATGTGTCCTTATAAAATGAAAGGACTAAAAAATAGACATGTTTGGTTGCGCACCTAAAATCATTGTTAAACTTGTGTTTTGCAAAAAAAAAATATGTTACGATAATCTACACACAATATATTATTGCGATGACTATAAGTTTGTAACCAACAGATCTATACACTAATTATAATATTTATTTGAATTCAATCAATGGGGAAACCTTGTCGATTTTCAACATGTGTTTGGTTGTGCCACTTTTCTCTCAATTGACTATAAAATTTAAAAATTTATGAATACCCTTTTGAATTAGACACTCCAATTAAGCACACCATATTTGTTTCAATTTTTTAGGTGGTGTATTTTTAAAGTTATATATTTTTCATTTCACCGCATGTTGAAAGAGATGAAACGAAACTCGACACATGTTAAGAAACAAAAATAAATAAAAATAACGGATTTCACCTATACACAAAAAAATCTATACCTACAGAAAGTAGATTCAATGACGAAATTAATGGTATCAAGTCCGACAGTCGATTTGTAGTGTAAGGCATCCATTTTACCTTCCGAAAATGGAGAAACCTAAAAATTGTGCAGGTTTCAGGTCTTAGAGGTTATTCGGTCAAACAATGTTTTTTCGTTACTAAACTGTTATTTACAACGCAAACGAAAAAAAAACTGTATACCTTAGCTTTTTCAACTCTTAGGTATGGTACATAGCGTTGTAAATTTACAAACTCGGTTACAAATTCTTCCATGATTAACAATCCTAGTCTCAAATCATTGAATTATTGGGCTTTCTCATCATAATATCGTTCTGACATATACATTTTTTCAATAGTTTAAAAAAAAAAATCAACTCAACTCTTTACTACATATGTTACTGACACTCTTAGAATCATTCCACCACGGAGTAGATTTAACAACCAAGATTCTATCGCTTCCTCAAATTCTCTATCAAACATGAAGGGCCTTAACTTTTTGAATTCTCCATGTAACTCTACAAGTCTTTCTTTTTGTTTTTCTTAATTTATTTCATCACCGATCTTTAAATCCTCGGGGGTTATATAGGAATGTTATTTGTAGTCTCCTCACTACTGCAACTTTGTAGTGCTCCTTTTCTTTTCTTATAAGAAACATAAAATAAATATAATAATTAAATTGATAATGTTACCTTAGTATAAAAAATATTAAAATTCAGAATCAAGTTGTTAATTTACCTTAGTAATAAAAAATATTTCTATCAAAACTTTCTAACATTCCTAACATTCTCAACTTCTCAACACTACATCTATAATCATACATTAATTTAATAATATATACTTTCATATATTTTGCACCTATAAAAACTTCCTAACATTCGTAACCTTTCCTGACATTCATATATTTGCAACTATCAAAACTTCTTAACATTCCGAACATTTCCTGACATTAATTCATATATTTACACCTATTAAAACTACCTAACATTCCCACATTCACTCCTAACATTGCACCTATCAAAACATTATCTCTTAACATTCTCACATTCCCACATTCACTCTTAACATTGACATTCCCCATATATTCATTCTTAACATTAACATTCTCCTATATTCATTCTTACATTCATTTATACATTCATATATTTGCACCTAACATTTCCTAACATTCATTTCAAACATTCATATATTTGAACCTACCAAAAATTCATAACATTAACATTTTCATATTCATTCCCCATATATTCATTCTTAACATTAGATTGCACTTATCAAAGCATTCATTCCTAACATTCCCCTATTTCCACATTCACTCCTAATATTGCACCTATCAAAACATTCACTCCTAGCATTCTCTCATTCCCACATTCACTCCTAACTTTGCACCTATCAAAACATTCACTCCTAACATTTCCCCATCCCCACATTCACCCCTAACATTGCACCTATCAAAACTTCCTAATATTCTTAACATTAACTTCCTAACATTCCTAACATTAACATCTCCATATTCATTCCCCATATATTCATTCTTAACATTAGATTGCACCTATCAAAGCATTCATTCCTAACATTTCCCTATTTCCACATTCACTCTTAACGTTCACTAATAACATTGCACCTATCAAAATATTCACTCTTAACATTCCCCCATCCCCACATTCACTCCTGACATTGCACCTATCAAAAATTCCTAACATTCCTAACATTAATTTCTTAACATTCCTAACATTAACATTTTCATATTCATTCTTACATTCATTCATACATTCACATATATTCATTCTTAACATTAACGTTCTCCATATATTCATTCTTAACATTAAATTGCACCTATCAAAACATTCACTCCTAACATTCCCCTATTCTCACATTCACTCCTAACATTAACATTCCCCATATATTCATTCTTAACATTAGATTAAACCTATCAAAACTTCCTAACATTCATAACCTTTACATATACATGTATATAATCCCAAAAACAATATCTAAGGTCAATGCACATTTATATAATTTAAAAAAACAATAAAAAACATGTGAATTCAATGTACATGTATATAATAATAATAAAAACAATCATGTACATGTGAGTTCAATGTACATGTATATAATCCAAAAATTATGTACATGTGAGTTCAAAGTACATGTATATAATTCAAAAATTAAGCTCCTCCATGTCCAAATCAACTACAACATATATATCTACATAAAAAAAACAATATAAATAATTCTCTAAATAGAAGTCCACCACTATCATCAACCAAGGTCTTTCCTTGGACTCGTTTCCCTTGGACTCGTAACAATCTGCAACATATATAAAAACAGATTATGAATAGCATAAATTATTTAAAGAACTTTAAACCAAAATAAAAACATTAAAACATTAAAACATTAAACTAATATATTGAAAAACAATTCAATTATTAACAAAATTACCTCCAATTTTCTATCATCCAACGGAGTCTTCTCTTTGTCTCTAAAATGTGAAGTAGACCCAAGCTAAAACATATATAAAAACAATTTATAAATCTTACAAATTATTTAGACTATTTTAAATTAAATTCAAAAAAATAAAATATTAAATTTACAATTCCAACACTATCGTCTAATGGAATTTTTCATCTGCCTCGAAAAGATCGAAGAGACCCCAGCTTCAACATATATAAAAACAACTTACAAATGTCAAACATTATTTAAACTATTTAAACATATATATCAAAGAACAATTTAATTATGAACAAAATTACATCGGTGCCAATATCTACATCCATCAAAGAACCTATATCTTCACCTCCAATTTCAATATATTCTCTTCCCTTAAAATTTAAATTTTGTTAATAAATAAATCATAGTAAAAGCACAAAATATTAAGCTTAGCAATTAACTTAAAAAACAAAAACAAAAAAAACATTAGCTCACAATAGATGGAAAATCATCTAAAAAGTTCGAATCTAATGAAACCTGCATAAATACGTCAAATTAACAATAAGATACATAGTTAAATTTAAAAAAAAAATAAAAAAAAATCTTTCAAACATAAATATAAATGTATAAATTTTAAATATACCTCTCCAATATGCTCTTCTACATTTCCAGCATTTTGACTAGTGGAGATTCTAAAATTATGTTCATTTAATAATCGAGAAAACTGAAAACAATAAACATTTATGTAACGTATTTATTACTATACATTAAAAACTCATTTATCATACATAGATATAATGTAACAAAAAGTTTAATTCCAAATGAATAAAAAAAATAATAGATTCGAAGTACACAAACCTCTCCTTTGTTTGACGTGTCATTAGATATTCTATCCGAAGCTATATTATGACAAAGCTTCGCATAGGCCTTTATATCTTCAATGCCCATACAATCTAACTCATCATTTGTTTTGTAAACAAAATTTTACCGAATAGTGGCTCGAGCCCTCTCTCGACTCAATCCAACATCAACTCCTACAAATGTCGAAGTCAAACCTTCTGCAACATTATGCCTTGCAGTTGTCCAAACTTGTGATGTGGGCTCCATCTCTGATTTGTAAGTCACAAGCCTAGGTGGACGAGATATCGGAGGTGGAGGTCGAAGAGTACTAGGATCTCTAAGGGCACCTTTTCGATTACATATCCTCCCCTTTCCAACTCCATAAAACTCGAAATGAATATCAGTATAGTCTGGCTTCATTCCTAAAAAAAATTTGGCATAAAAAAAACCTAGCAAAATAATTAGGAACCTCATCGTTCCATGGCAACCGACCACAGGATGCAAGAAACCGATCATATAAAAAATGTGCAAGTTTAGGGTGATTAAAATATTGCACTTTCAATGCTTTCCGCTTTAGGCCCTCTTTGAAGTTTAACATTGAGTTGGCCTGTTCTCTAGTCACCCTCTCCTTCACAACAACCCACTTGTCTGGACCCATCACTTCTGCCTTTCTTCTTTGCATCAAGGCAACAAAACCATATGTTGTTGGTCTAAGATCCTCATATACCTCAATGAATTTTTGTAAAGATTGCAAAACCATCTCTATACTTTGTTTGTTCTCTGGAGCGAGATCCAAACTAGAAAGATCATTTTGCAGCTTGTCATAGTGAGCCCTACAAAACTTTGAAGAGTCGTTTTTTGAAGACCACTTTCCCATGGAATCTCGTCCGGTAAATCTGATGGATAGGTCGTAATGAGCGTACAACCCTCAACTAGCTGGACATATTGCGTCATTGCTCGACCTTCACCACCCTGTGTAGGATGACGAGCCTCTTGCGAACCTTGCTCTGCTTCCACACTTGTCTCCCGTACAGAAGGTCGAGATCCACGTTCACCCATAGATGATAAGGGGGAATCATCTCTACCACTATCGCCACGTCGATGATCAGATGAATGTGAACTATACAATAAGCTTGAGTCCCGAGGTGAAGTCGATAATCTTCGATTTTCATTTCGGACACCAACACCCGAAGAATGTGATGACCTCCTACGCTTCTATCTCAAAGGATGCTCTTTTTCCATTGGATATGATATCTACAAATTTACACAAATATCAATTTCTACATGTTAATTAATCAACTTCAAAGAGCTAGCTACTATTAAAAATAAGTTTTCAATGTACTATAAATAGAAAAACAAAGGTGGTATGGAGAAATAACATATATAAAGACGACGAGTCTTCTTCGTGATAAGGAAGATCCCTAAATCCACTAAATACACTGGTATATGATGGTTACTACGCACGCTGTATAACGTTTTGACCCCAGCATATGCCATAAACTTGTTTTGGTTCAGAGGCCAAAGGTTGAAACGTAGAGTAATTTGAAGCCAAACATGCTGGTCCATTAGATAATTTTGCAAGTTGAGAGGTGGAAAATGCGGGGAGATAGTGTGTCAAGCCTAAATATCCAAGCCTGAAGTTCAAGAGCCATAATGCCTCAATCACTAAGGGCCTAACCTTCTACATGTTAATTAATCAACTTCAAAGACCTAGCGACTATAAAAACTAATATTTCAATAAGGACCTAGATATCACTAATATTATCTAATAGTCATTTAACTGCATGTGCATGAACTACGTTTTGCTAAGTATAAAATATAGTCTAAGGCAAGTGCAAGTACTTACCTACTCTACAGACAGACACTACTACTCGCTGATGACTACCTAGTCGTTATAGAGTTGTTAGTGAGAGCATCACTATTAAATATAGATAGAGTTTCTATTTCTTCAATTGAACTTATATCGTAGGGAATCAACTAGCTCATCCCTAAATCTCATAAGGAGAAAGTATTTCTAGATTATTCTACGTCGTAGTCTCGATCGAACTGACATAATCTCGTAATAGATATCTGGCATTCCTTGCCTTCTCTTCGTTTCTCAGCTTTAAATACTTCCACTTCCCTTCTTCTGGGATCTGGAGTGTTTACAATGAATTATATATCCTAGTGCCTCTGGTTGTATAAAGCAATAAAGAGTAAGGGCAGTGAATCAACTGACAGTTATCAATCAGCTGTTGTGATTTCATGGATTTATCACATCAAATGGCAAGGACATATAGATTTCAACTTGGACTAAGGTGAGCGTCTAGGGATTGACTACATACACCTATGGATTCCCCCCATTAGTCCATCCTATCCCTATCGTTTTACATTACACTTCTGGTTGTTTTGGTCTCCATCCCCATACGAAGATAAAGCAATTATTTCTTTAAACTTGCCTTTATCTATCTAACATTTTCTCTCTATGTTTCGGAAAAGCATGAAATGACAATGGAAGTTAATGCAATGCATCATGGACTAAGATAGTCATAAAGTGTCATGGGGCTTATACTTCGGCTAGTATTTGTATGGACTAAAGCAAGTAGTAGAGATTATGGACAAAACTATATAGTTATTAGACTACAGCTGAAGTTGTAACTCAGGCAAGAAGTAAAATGAAAAGGTTTTGAAATCCTGTCCCCTACCAACGAAAAAACATACAGAAATAAATTGTTTACTTAGGGACTTGATCAGCTCTGTCCATTTAGACAAAGTTGATCAGCTCTGGCCATTTGGACACCCCAACCATGGATCTTTTCTCTGGTGGAGTTATTTAAGCCTACATAACCATGGATTCTTTTGGACAGAGTTGTCTAAATATTCTATAAATTTTCATGTACATAGAGAATAAGAATAAGCTAATTAAAAAGTTATGGATTTTTTTTAAACAGACCTGTCTAAATATTCTATAAAATTTCATGTACATAGAGAATAAGAATAAGCTAATTAAAAAATATAGAAAAAAGAAAAAAACATTAACAGATTTCAAGTTTTATGTTAAATTTTGTTTAATTAAAATCATTTAAAATAAGTATTACACTTAAAGCCAAATTCAAAATCTAAGATCTTATATCAATAGTGCTTCATATGTTCTTTTAATTTTTTTTGCAATCAGCTATGTCCAAATGGACAGAGCTGTTCAACTCTATCCATTTGGACATAGTTGTTCAACTCTATCCAAATCGGCAAAAATTGAACTGTATATCAACTACAATATGCTATTTATGGACGTGTAGAGGCCGAGAGTTTTCTTTTGAGGTTGTTGTAAAACTGGGGAAGTGGACTGTAGGCCCTGACCATTTGTATCGGTTGGAATCGGGTGAAACTGGGATTTTATTCAATATAAACTATACAATGGCGGCCCTTTAGGGAGAACGGCTCCTATCCTAGCCCCTCTTAAAACGGTTCTATCTATGATAACCAGGATTTCGCCAAGCATAAGCTTTAAGACTAGTATGATTACAGTTTCATATATTTGTATATTATGCATAATACTGCTACTTATGGAGTTCTATTACACTATGCTGAACTATGAACACTTAAGCTTGTTTCTCGTTTGTATTGGATTTGTTAACCACATGTTATCTATGGGAATAGTTCATGTCATGGATTCTAACCATGTAAGCTTGAATAGGCTTGTAACTCTTCATATTAAACATAGCTATATTGAACACTATGTTACTTATACCGATATAAGCTTTGAATACACTCTATTGTATGAGCTTATGTTGTGCTTATAACTAACCTGTATTGATTAGGGAAACTATATAAGTGTAACCTCCATAACCAGTAGTGGAATCACTTGTATTACATTAGCTTACTACCATTGTAATTATGAGCTTAGAGATTACGTAAATACAATAGGTGGAATCATTGAACATAATAGAATGGTTACCCTTGTTTATCATGTGTAATATGAAACAAGCACATAAGCTAAGTTGTACTGTTATTACTTTGTACTAATTATGTAATATATAAAGGTAATCATGTACAGATTAGTGTGTACAGAGCTGTTCAACTTTGTCCAAATGGGCAAAGCTGTTCAACTCTGTCCAAATGGACAGAGCTATTCAACTCTGTCCTTACTACCATTGTAATTATGAGCTTTGAGATTACGTAAATACAATAAGTGGAATCATTGAACATAATATAATGGTTACCCTTGTTTATCATGTGTAATATGAAACAAGCACATAAGCTAAGTTCTACTGCTATTACTCTGTACTAATTATGTAATATATAAAGGTAATCATGTACAGACTAGTGTGTACAGAACATACATCTGTCCAAATGGGAAGAGTTGTTCAACTGTGTCCAAATGGGCAAAGTTGTTCAACTCCAATTACAACACTATCTTTCCATAATAGCTTAACGGTATAGCTCCGATAAGAGTACTCATAATGATGACTTAACAAAGGTTAGACAAGCTTTACCTCACAGTACTCATAATGATATAAAAGTTAGACAAGCTTTACCTCACAGTCAAGGGGCAGCACAACAACACCACACCACGAGAAGACCACGTAAACCTCCACAAACAGACCTCCATGCCGAACAGACCTCCACGATCGACCTCCATGAACAGACCTCCAAGCCGAGAGGAAACCAGACAGATAAGGGGTGACAGGATGGCGGATATACACGTCAGACGATTGGGTGACGTGGACGAGGATGAGACAGGTGGTGAGACGGGTGGCGGGAGCAGTAGGATGATGACAAATCACTGCAGGCGAAAACAACGAAAATGAGGCCGCAGTTGACCTTATATGGTAAAAAATTGTTCGGCTGAATAATGATTGAAACGCCGATAAAAATTATCGGTCGACAATCTGTTCCGTCAAATTAAACGGTTACTGTTAAAGTTTACTCGGCTGAATAAATGATTAGTTATTCGGCCGAATAACTCCCGCTATGTTGATTGGGCACCCGATTCTCACGGAAGTGTTACCCAACTTCGAGTTTTCACCCTTATACCTCTCGAGAGTATTTAGAAGTTTTACCAAGCATAGAAGCAAGCTCAAGACATTAGCTATCAGCATAAATATTTCTCTCATTTTGATTTTTTACATAACATTGTACGTCTCAAACCACCTCTTTTTGTAAGCCTGGCTAGCTACAACCTTTTTATTAATACAATATTTTCATAGTTAGTGTAAAAAAAAAACATTATGTGTAAACTAAAAGCCTTTTTACAAATATTAAAATATTAAGCATTTTAATTTTAAATTAAAACTAAATATGATATTTGTTAATCATGGTTGCCGTTTTTTCAATCACAAGATTAAAAAGTGATGACGTTTCCTTAGTATGTGGATTTGGTTGATATTCCTTATTATGTGGTGAAGGTAAACAAATGCTATAAAAAGCCATTGTTTCACGTTTTTTTAATTATATTAAAATGTTTTATTATAATAATAATATTGTTAGTTTGGTGTATTTAATAAAAAATGTTACAATTTGTTTGTAAAGATAAAGTATGAGAAAGATCTTATTAAAAGTGAAAATGGTTATAAATCACAAATCACTTAGAAAGTTAATTGGCAATTTTTTAAACAAAAGGTTATAATACTAAAAATAATGCTTGTTTTGTTTTGTTTTTTATTTTATATTTTTTTAAAGATCATAATCATTCAAAACTTAAATTATTTGTTTACACATTTAGAAAAAAATATTTTTATTAATGGCATGCTATACTAAAATATTATAATATTATTTTTTTATTATTAAAATCACTTAAAACTTATACTTAGCTTTAATTCTTTATTCATATATTTAGAGAAAATTAACTTTAATAATGATGAACCACACTTTTTTAACCTTGATGATAATAAAACATGAAGTCCTTAAACTTGGTGATATTGAAACTATCAAGCAATTTTGACTTAAGAAAGATGGTTGGGAGTCAATTGTAATGAACACAGAGTTCGTTCACACTAGTTAATGAACTCCTCACAATTATGATGATTTGCCATCCAATGCCAAGCTCTTACCTTCTTTTTTTGTTTCCAGGGAATAACCTCGTGGAAAACACTTTGAGTATTTCCCCTTATTTATGAATAGTAAATGGGGTAAACTGTCGACCTTGATTATGGAACCTAACCCCGAAAAGATCAAGAGATTCAAACCCATGACCTCTCCAACTTTGGGGGAGATATCTCACATTTGGCTTAGCTAACCCTCGGGGCTTCCAAGCTCTTATATATGTCTTAATATTCATAGTATATTTATGCTTAGATTGACATTCACATGTTTAATTTTCTATTTAATGGAACAATGATTTTTTAAGAATAACTTGTATGGCATTTATCACTACTATTTAATGTTTTAGTAATTAATCAATTATAGTATGAGCTTCTTTCATATTTATGAAGGCTTCGTATAAATGGTATCCATGTGTAGATTGTGTTATTGTATTGAGAGTAACAAGGTGCATTTACAACCTACATAAATGTGTCACTTTTATAGCATTAATAAATTAAATTAAAATAAATTGAAGTCCATAAAAATGAAAAATTAATCAACACAATAATTAAAAACAAAAGTGACGTTAATATGTATAAACTTTATTATCTTAGTCAAATATGTATTGGTAGGAATCCGAGTATGTTAGTTTTCTTTGGTTAAGGTCGCATTCTCTATGTTACAAACCTTGAGGAATATAATGATGAATTTCTTATGGTTGGGGACTATTAACAGAGAAAAGATACATTTGGCTAGTTAAAAGAAAATCTCACTTCCCAATAGTCTGGGAGGGTGGGGCATACAAAATATTCATTGGTTTAGTCTTGATATGAGTTTAAAGATATTAAGGATAGGTTTATTTGGAAGTGGTCTTAAGAGAGATATCCTTCAGGAAAAATATTTGAAGAGGTATTTAGTAGTTGACAATATCATACTACAAAAGAAACCTGTCTGCCATGTCTGAAATTTCTGAAGAGCATTTGTAAAAAACATTCCTTGGTTGGGAAATAGGTTATACTATAGGATTGGAAATGGCAAACAAGTTTTGTTGGGGATTAACCCTTTCATTGGATGGGGATATACTTATAAACTTTCTTCTGCTCTTATTTTTTTCTTTTTCGTGAATGGTTTCAGAATTCTAGATCATGTCAGAAGACCTTATTAGTTGGGCATAAATTCATACTATTGGTTATTAGCAAAAGATCTAGGCTCAGAGGGGAATCTGGCTATTGAATGGAATTCATATATAACTGGATTAAACCAATCAGGTATCAAATTATCAGAAGTTGATGATGAGCTTGTGTGTGTTGTGGAATAAAGCTAATGGTCAAGTCAATGCCAAATTTACTTATGATGTTATTTTTTATGTTTGCATTAAGTTTGTGGAGAATTGGTGGTATAAGAGAATATGGTAATGGAACTTTCCTGTGAAATAAAAAATGTTTTATATGGCTTTGCTTAGAAAATAGACTATTGACTTGGGACAACTTTAAGAAGAGGTAGGAGTGGTCCAAATTTTTGTATACTTTGTTAATATGATGGTGAATCTATAAATCATTTGTTTGTTCATTGTTTCTTTTGTAAAACGGTATGGAGGGAGATAACATGTGTTTTGCAGATCTCTAATGTTTGGGATACCTCTTCCTTAGTAGCAAATCTAGAAAATGGTATAAAATTGTGGGTAAATATAAAGAACTTCCAATGTTTATATGTTAGCGGATTTGGCGATCTAGGAATTATGTGAATTTCTCACCCATGATTTTATAGTGGTTTGTAACAAAATCATGGGTGTCTAAAAAGAACACTTTAAGGAAAAAATACAAAAAATACAAAGGACTATCATTATGTCTCCCTTGTCGGATGAGATGGTTGTGGGTTACTTTGATGGGGTTTCCCAAAGGGGACTATGTTGTTATCACTCAACAATTGTTCTGGGTTGTATCAGAGAAATTATCGAGGTAACCATTTTAAACCTACTTTAGGTTGGAATCTATTATTTCCAACCAGAGAGGCATCTCTCAGTATTCCATTCATTAATGATATTTCAAATAAATATTAAAAGTTGAAATAGAGGTCAAGTCTATAAATAATGATAGGGTTTTAAAGAATTTGGGGTTGATATGTTCAGAGAAAGACCATTGGGCATGGAGTCAAAAAATACAAAATCTTTTCATTTATTGGAAACCAACACGAAGTTTTTTACAGAGGCAAGATAGATGTCACTTCACAGACAATTTTATATTTGCAAAGATGGAAGTAGAACAAAGAGAACAATCCATTGATATGGAGCACCTAGCAGGGATGATTTCAACATCAACTTTAGAAGAAAAAGGTAATTAATATTCAAGTCCGATGGGTGAGAGCATTAAGCATGAATTTTGACCCATATACTTTCGCTTAAATATGCAAAAAATGACAAAATGGAGTGTTGACAATGTAAGAATCATTTACATAAAAGAGACTTATAGACTACAAAATAACAAGACAAGAATCTCTGCTCTTTCTTCAATACTTGGGCTCCAAAATCTTTATGAATCTCTGAATATGATAATTACATCCACATCGGTCTTCTTCTCCCTCAGGTCTCAACCATTTGATAGTCTATTTCATGCCAATATATATAATTACCCCGCATTGAGTTCAAGATTCGAGCCTTCAGCTCTTTTCCCAAAATAGTAAAACAATTACAAACTGAAAATATGACACATGTATAAAAATATTCTAATTTTTAGGAAATGGTTACAATATAACATGTGTGAATCATTTTCCTATTTTTTAGGACTCGGTCCTAACCAAAAATTATTTAACTATTCGAAAAGCAAAATATTTACAAAACATGATTTCTATAGTGCCTTGATGTCAATCTATCCACATAATGGTCAAGATTTGACCTATTAGCATAGTTAGAGCAAAACTGAGAATTTATGCAGTGTTCCCAGTTTGATTATGGCCTTTGGTGCTATAAAAATGTGATTTCCATAACTCTCGTAGTGCATTCTTCATTTTTGTACTGCGGACACTACATAAATTCTGGAAATTACCAAAAGTTCAAAAAAATGGGTTCAAAGATCCCTATGAATCTCCCAAACAATGACACCTGAGTAAAAACCGAGAGAGGTTTTTGTAGATGAAGTTGTGCTTAAGAAAAAACTCTTTCAGTTTGTTGAGATTACCAGCCATTTTCTTGGAATCTGCACCCGTATTTATTGACTAAAACAAGAAAAATCCGTAATTTTTTGTAAATTTCTAGAACTTCTGTAGCATTTTCCCCTGTTTTCATACTTATGGAGCTACAAAAGTTTTGAAAAATGGCTTTTGTGTGTAAAAACCTTGTCTTGTCACTTTTAAAATTTCCCCAAGCTTCCAATGCTACATTTTAAGCATCCTAAGATTTAACTTCATCAAGCTTATCAACAACTTCAACAAAAATCCTTAGATTACCTTCAGTGACTTCATCTTTCATCATTTGCGGCTCTCTTTTCAAAATTCTATTTTCTGCTTTAAGGGATCTGCTTTGCTTGTATAAATTCTGAATTTTTCGATGTAGGGGTAGTTTTATCCTTAACATTCCTCTGGCATCATCAAATATCTTTCATATATATATCCAAACTCTCAACCACTTCAACCCTATGCTTTTTGTCCTCTTCCTTTAACTGGAGAATAACCAATTGGGCTTCTTTTAACTGTACTTTTAACTTCTTCATTTCTGGATCATCACCATGTGACTGTTCGTATGGTTGAACCTTAGGAATATTTTTCCTCTTTTGTTAAATAGGGATTTCAGGTAGATTCTTCGATGCCTATTTTTCCACTTTTAGTCGTATTGAAAAATCGACACCTAAAAATCAAGGAGTTCCTTAAGCAATAATTATCAAATCTATGTCATCTACATTTAATACCTTTGACATGTGGATTTAAACTCGGTGTTGTCGATGCTTAGGGACACCTTTTTGACACCTACAAACATGGCATTAGGGTTTAGATATTTTTTGTGCCTATTTATTTGTTTGCTCTGTGGGATATATCCCACATTCATTGAGGGAAACAATACAACCACTCTTTACATATGTCTATGGTTGTAAAACATATCGATGTGTAGAGCAATTTATTCCCCTTGTGAGCTCCTCCTCCTCGTGGCTTGACCTATCACATGGTTTTTGGACTTGTGTGTTGATTGTCACATTGGCACGTGACTTAGAGATTGGGCCCAAAACCCAATGCATTTTACTAAATTAATTAAAACCCTGCACATGGATTGAGAGATAATTTAGCCTTAAAAACCCCTTTTTTATTTTCCAAAACTTATAACCTTTGCCCCAAATTTTCTTTAATTTTGTCACTGATCAACTCTAGTGCCAACAACAAGCAAGCAAGTGCTACAGAATGAGATCAATCAAGCTCATGATTTGGCATGAACTTATAGGGTGCCATCATTTAAGGGATAAATACCAAACTATAAACTTTTGCAACAAAACTGCTCTGTTTTGTAATATCAACGCTGCAAAAGTTGTTGGCGTGAAATTTATGGAGTTCTAACATTAGCTCCAACTGGGGATGGCATCCTCCTTGTGAGGCATGAAAGAAACCGCAAACCATGTGCATTCCTTGGGCTATTCTCAATATTTTATTCTGCAACTTGCTCTGAGAATGCATACTGCTAAAAATATTCACACCATAAACCCAACTAAAAATATTCACATTGCGAACCCAACTAAAACTACAAGGTGAAAGTTAAAAATTGACCGATACAACTACTTGAAAAACTGAAATGAATACTTGCTTAAGAAGCTTATTTATATACATATCACCCTACTCTAATGTGCTAAGCCAATTTCTAATCAAGTGAAGTCAAATACCCAGTTCAACCAGGTAAGTAACTTATCCACTGTTTGAATTTCCTGTATATCTTTACTCAGAAGAAAAATGAAAAATCTTCTTGAAGACAACTCAAATTGAAAATTATCTCCATCTTCAAAACTTGTCTACTCTGAAGAACCTAATCCCCTGATTGATTTTAGGCAAGCCCCCAAAAGCTCTTTCTCTATTATTTCCAATAGGGATTCAAAAGGATCTTGAAAATCATGAGTGAATGAAACTTGTTGGTCAATAAAAAGGAAGGGATTGCCTGTGTCTATAGTTTCTTTTTGTTCACAAGTAGAAAATGATATATCAATCTCTTTATTCACAATTGATGGCTTTTTTTCTTAGTGTTCAACTTCAAAATCATTCTCAGAGAAAATGGCAATAATCTGACCACTTTCCTCATCATGCATGTCAAAAAGAAAACTCATGTATTGTGGACCTTCATCAATTGGAACCTCTTCTACTTATGTGTTTATTCCTTCATGAACATCAACTAGGATCTGCTCTTGACTTCCTAGAAACACTAGGTTTGTATTTTCGATAAATGTAACATCCTGAAATGTTACTTTACTTTCAAGTGTGTCTAAGACAGTGTACTCTTCTTCACCATTTTCTAAATATGGGGTATAATTATCATAAATTGGTTCACTATCTAAAGTTCTCAGGCATAACATTTCAAAACTTTGATTATCACTAGTTTTGTCAAAAATTTCAGAAAATGGAAAATCTGAAGAAGAATTTAAGTGACTATCCTTACATTTCACTTCATCATCTAGGGAAGAAGATACCTGAATTTCGACATTAGGATCCTGGAAATATTGTCGGTGCCATATATATTCATCATTCAGCTCCAAAAATCCTATATGATTTTCCATAAACTCAAAATTTTATGCTTCATTAGTGATCTTAAAACCTTTTTCTCAACAACTCAAATGAAGAAAAACATAAGGGCACATAATTTCCTTGAGCAAACTCACCCCTTTCTTCCTTTTCAATGGTGTGACCATGACATGTAATTTGATTATTACCATAACATTTCTGAAAAGAGTCATTTTCTAATGAAAAACCTACAACTGGTTGCTTGAGAAAATCATCATTATAATCATCATATATAGGCACACCAAAGACTTCCTGAAAATCATTAGCAACAAAATCTAAGACAACAACTTTCTCCTTAATAAGTTGATCTTCCAACTCCTTCTCGTGGCATATTTCTTGTTCATGTTCATTGTCAACTCTGTCTACAATCCACTCCTCATCTTCAATTTGATATGAAAAATTTCCACAAGCTCTGAAATTATCCTTAAGTTCCTAACCATCACTAAACATATGTTGCAAGGACACAAACCTCCTTTCCAAAAGAAGAAGAAACAATTCTAGATGGAAATTTGTTGCATAGTATAACTTGGCAGTACCTTTAGGTGGTTGGATCTCTTTGGTCATTTTATAATAAACTAGCAAACCTCCTATTGAAACTTGAGATGTTTTCATCTTTCATTCTTTGTATAGCATGAAACTCTTAAAGATACCGATCCCATGACTTTATCCCCGCCAAAAAACTCAGAAAGACTTCTCTCAATTCATCCCATGACTAATTGCCTAAGACTACAAATTCCTAAACCATGTTTTGGCATATCCTTGTAAGGACTGAGAAAATGCTCTCATAGACACATCATCATGCTCAATTTCAAATAAATCTGCAAAATGATCAAAGGTGTGGATATGCTTTTCAGCTGTAAGATTCTCTCCATAAAACATAGGGAGGTACTTATAATGTTTTGGAGGAAAGCTATGAAGGATATAAGGCAATTTGAGAGGCATATATTTATTGAAAATCTTAGAAGGTACACAGTTAAGCACAAGGGGGTATAAGACTAGTTTTGGTTTCATTAAGCTCACAAGATTGGCCATGAATATCATATAGCTTAGAGGAAGGATCTTGGTGAATATCAGTTATACAAGAAGAAGGTATATCTATAGTCAATAGTGAAGGATATACAAGGGTAGATCTCTAGTCTTCATTTGAATGAAGTAAATTAAAAAAAAAAAAATTTGAAATACTTAGGAAAGGACAAGAAGTTATTGATAAAATAGAATATTACATCCTCGAGAAAGCACAAGCTTGAGTACCTGGTATTCCACTATGTCCTTCCATGTCTCTGTTAAATGAGCTCATCCTCTAGTGGAGCCTTAAAATGCGATTAAATCATGAGTAGAGTCTGTCCACCTTCATAAATCAGATCTAGTCTTTGTCGTTCTTTCCCAAGGATGATTTCACCTTCAAATCCCCGACAACGGTGCCAAGATATTATCACTCAACAATTTCTCTGGGTTGAATTAGAGAAATTATCAAGGTAACCATTTCAAACTTGCTTTAGGTTGTACTCTGGACTTTCCAACTAGAGAGGGCTCTCTCAGTATTATGTTGATTAACAATATTTCATATAAGGATTAAAAGTTGAAACAGAGGCCAGGTTTGTAAATAATGATAAGGTTTTAAAGGATTTGTGGATGATATGTTCATAGAAAGACCATTGGGCATGGAGTAAAAAAAATAGAGATGCTTTCAATTATTGGAAACCAACATGAAGTTTTTTCCAAAGGCAAGATAGATGTCATTTCACATACAAGTTTATATTTGCAGAGATGGAAGCATAACAAAGAGAACAATCCATTGATATTGAGCACCTAGCAGGGATGATTTCAACATCAACTTTAGAAGAAAAAGGTAATTAATAATCAAGTCTGATGGACTAGAGCATTTAGCATGAATTATGACCCCCATATACTTCCACTTAAATATGTAGAAAATGAAAAAATGGAGTGTTGACAAAGTAAGTAACATTTACATAAAAGAGACTTATTGACTGCAAAATAACAAGACAAGACTCTTTGCTCTTTCTTCAATACCAAGAATCTCTGCTCTTTCTTCAATACTTTGGTTCCAAAATATTTATTAATCTTAGAAAATGATAATTACATCCATAGTGGTCCTTCTTCTCCCTTGTCTCTCAACCCTTTGATAGTCTTTTTCATGCCCTTATATAGAACTACCCCATCTCGAGTTCAAGATTCGAGCCTTCAGCTCTTTTCCCAAAATAGAAAAATGGTTACAAACTAAAAATATGACACATGTATAAACTAATTCTATTTTTTAGCAAATAGTTACAATAGAACATGTGTTAGCCACTTTCCTATTTTTTAGGACTCAATCCTAACCAAAATTTATTTAACTATTCGAAAAGCAAAATGTTTACAAAACATGACTTCCAAGCTGCCTTGATGTCAATCTATCCACATAATGGTCAAAACTTGGCCTATTCACCGAGATGGAGCAAAATTGAGAATTTTTGTGGCGTTTCCAGTTCGATTATGGCCTTTGGTGCTGCAAAAGATGCAATTTCCAAAACTTTCATAATGCATTCTCTATTTTTGTATTGCAGGTGCTACAAAAGTGATGGAAATTACCGATTTTTTAAAAAAAATGGGTTCAAATATCCCAAACTATGACACCTGCGTAAAAACTAAGAGAGGTTTTTTTAGATGAACTTATGCTTGAGAAAAACCTGTATCAGTTTGTTGAGATCACCCACCATTTTATTAAATCTTCGCCTGAAGTTATTGACTAAAATAAGAAAATTCCAATTCTTTTTTGTAAATTTCCAAAACTTTTGTAGCGTTTTCCCTTGTTTTATATTGCTAGCGATGTAAAAGTTCTAAAAACAATGGTTTTTTGTAAAAATCTTGTCTGGTCGCTTTTAAAATTTCTCCAAGCTTCCATTGTTGCATTTTAAGCATGCTGAGATTTAACTTCATCAAGCTTATCAACAACTTCAACAAGAATCCTTAGATTACCTTTAGTAACTTCATCTTTCATCATTTGCAGCTCTCTTTTCAAAATTCTATTTTCTGCTTTAAGGGATTTGCTTTGCTTGTATAAGTTATGAACTTGTCAATGTAGGGGTATTTTTCTCCTTAACATTCCTCTGGCACCATCAAATCTCTTTCATATATATCCAAACTCTCAGCCACTTCAACCCTATGCTTTATGTCCTCTTCCTTTAACTGAACAATCATTAGTTGGTCTTCTTTTAACTGTACTTTTAACTTCTTCATTTATGGATCATCACCTTATGACTGTTCGTATGGTGGAACCTCTGGAATATTTTTCCTCTTTTGTTGAATAGGGCTTTCAGGTAGAGTCTGTTATGCAGCTTTTTTCACTTTTAGTCTAATTGCAAAATCGACACTTGAAAATCCTGAAGCTTCTCAAGCAATAATGATCAAATCTATGTCATCTCCCTTGAAGACTTTTGACATGTGGATTTAAACTCGGCATTGTTGATGCTAAGGGGAACCTTTTTGACACCTGCAAACATGGCGTTAGGGCTTAGACATTTTGTTGGCACCTTTTTATTTGTTTGCTCTGTGGGATATATCCCACATTCATTGAGGGAAACAATACAACTATTGTTTATATATGCCAATGGTTGTTAATAGTATTAATGCGTAGGGCAATCTATTCCCCTCGTAGGCTCCTCCTCCTAATGGCTTGGCCTAGTGCATGGTCAGTGGAGTTGTGTGTTGATTGTCGCATTGGCATGTGACTTGGAGATTGGGCCCCAAATCCATTACATTAAAAAACCATCGAGAGCTAATTTAGCCTTAAAAAAACCCTTTTTTTTTTTGCCAAAACTTGTAACCTTTGCCCCAAATTTTCTTTAATTTTGTCAATGATCAACACTGGTGCCAAAAACAAGCAAGAAAGTGCTATAGAATGAGATCAACCAATCTCATGATTTGGCATGAAATTATAGGGTATCATCATTTAAGGGATAATGATCAAATTACGTTGAAAAGGGATAATGATCAAATTATAAACTTTTGCAGCAAACAAAAGTTGTTGGCATGAAATTTATGGAGTTCTAACAAATGTAAAGGAGGAATGCACTTAAAACTAAGTAATACTCACAGTTTTCATCTTTGGATAAGTTGTGGGGTTGGTGCCAATATGAGCGCAAAACTTTTGGCATTTTGGGGCTTATTATGTTTTGCTTTTATTATTGGTCTTGTTTCTTTCTAGGTTCTTGGTGATTCAAAAGTGACATTGGATTGAGAAATTGGATGTTCAAAGCTACATGTATTGGATCAATGGTGTCAAAGGATAAAATCTCTTATTTCTTCATTTGATGTTGTTACTTTTAAACATATCTTACGAGAATTGAATACTGTGGTGAATGAACTCTCTAAGAAGGCTATTAGGTAGGCTGAAGGCTTTCTTTATTTCTAGGAACACAAAGAAAATGTAGTTTTTTCTACTAGTTCTTTTCCTTGCATTGAAGATGACAACAATTTTATTTTGGATGACTATATAATTTTCTTAACTTTTGGGATATTTAGTACCTTTTATGTTATTGTGACTCTTGATAGAAGGTACTATAATGGGGGGGGTAATAGTTTTTTACTTTTTTGGACTATTGTTGTTGCTATGAGGAGAAGCAAATAGTACAGTTTTGATGAAACACATATGTAATAACTTAATGCTTTCTTTGATTCTTATGAATAACAAGAAGCATATTTTTTCCTTGGTAAAAAAAATGTATAACCTTATATTAAAATAAACCAATATAAATATATCTTAACCTATAAAACATTAATTAATACCATTAAACATTTTGGTAATTAAATCAATATGAATATGAGTTATGTGGAAGGTTTTGTATAAAAGTTATCCATAAATAGAATAGATTTTTTTCTTATAGGGATGGATATATTTTGTATTAAAATTAGTTGCAAAATAATCATACAATATGTCAATACAAGACATAATGAGTCAAAGATTCCAACATTTTTTATGAGAGCCACATAAATTCAAAATGTTTACATATTCTCCAAGTTGCTCCTTGAGAACTAAAATTACTACTTAAAATTTTATAAGAGTATTGCCTAACAAATTGATTTAAAAGTAACAAGAATTTACCAAACATTTCAAACTTTCAAAAGATGTTAAGCTTCGTCATTCCCACTTGCTTCCTTCTTGACACCAACTTGGGAAAATGCAATTTGATTAGTTGTGTCAAATTCCATAATACCTCCTAGAACATGTTCTCGTTAGATTGTTGTTTCCTCCATGCATTTTCCAGATTCGTTGTAAAATGAGCCAATAGACTTCTTGGCTTGTAATACTCCTAACTACTTGAATCTCTCCATTTCTTTCAACACCATCCATGTAGTTCCTCTATTATGGATTTCAAAGCTTCAATTCCTCTTTTTCCTTTTTAATTTCACTTCTCCATGGTTGCTTTAAAAGGCATTTTTTTTCTTTATTTCTTTCAAATTGCAGGGAAGTACCTATGATATGCCTATTAGATTGTTGTGCCTCTATGTTGACCTTGTATTCCCAGTCCTTGTTCCACCCATCCTAATTTTGTATTAACAAAACCAAGGTATCATGAACCCTGCTATATAATATGGATTTTTCTTAACGCCCCTCCTTAACTCCAACATCTTGCGTTGCAATCCAAATCGCAACTACATTTCAACATTCTTCCTCCTAGATTGTTCCAAAAACTATATATCCCACTACGTTTACCTTAAAAAGGATCCAAACTAATTAATATGATGTGTCTCAATACTCCAACATACTTTCCATCATTAGTGGGGCGACAAGGGGGGGGGGGGGGGGTGCGCGGGCGGAGTTATCATCACTCCAGAAGGAAACTTGGAAACCAATTTCGCATGGGGACTAGGCTCGGAAACTAATAATATGGTCGAGGCCCTGGCTCTCTAGTAGGGACTCCGGATTGACAAGAATCAAGGAATCACCGAGCTCACTGTTCTAGGAGACTCGAGAATAATTGTTTAAGCCATGACTGAGAACTCTCTTCCTAATCAAATGCACCTCAAGCACCTAATCCAAAAAATCAAGTTGCTATCTCTCTCCTTCCTTAAAATCGAGTTCTTTCATGTCTTAAGGAGAAATAATAAAGAAGCTGACCGAGCAGCGAATTTGGGTTGCTCTCTAAGTTTTGGAGCTCTAAAAATAAATGGGATTAACTCACTATGTGTTCCTCCATAGGATTGGGGCTTCGTCTGTGGATCCATTCCCTTGTGGGCCGTCCTATCCAGGGTCCCCGACTCGTGTTCCCTGGTATCCAAGGCAGGTGGAGTTTAGAAGGCACGTGGCCACTCATTTGATGGCATGATCGATTTAAATGCAGAATACGGTGAAGTCCCTTCACCTGGTGCGAATTTGTTGCTTGTCTCGTCAGAGCAGGGTGAAGGGAGTGAGGTTTCATCTGGCTTAATGGATCGCACGCAAGGCTTAAATATGGTGATCATTGCATCCCTGAGTTGCAACAAATTTAAATTGTGGTGAGCCAGGGCAGGAGCCACCATCATCTTGTTGAAGGTTAGCATGGTTAATAACTTGGAAGTGCTGGAACTGTGATGTTGTATCGTGAACGGGAAGAAAACATTGGTGCCCAACATGGAAGCCTATTCTGCATCCTCTAGCGCATCCTCTCGTCCCAGGTCCGTTGAGGCGGTTATCGGGGACCTAAAAAGTGAATTCAGGTTGTTGTAAGATCAAGTAGAAGCAATAGATACAAAAGGAGGCAGGTGTTTGGAAAACATGGACAAAGACCTAGCGTATTTGCAAAAGAAAATCAGTCGTGAGGTGAGGAAGGCCAAGGATGTTGTCATTGGTTTGATCGCAAAACTAGAAATCAAGGTAGACAAGCTCGCCCTGAAGCTCATTAAGCAAGATGCTCCTCCCAAAACAGGTTCTCTGCCTAGCTTTGATGCGAAATCCAACTAAGATGAGGGAATTGGTCTGCTTTTTGTTTTGATGTTTGCTCTGTGTGCTGGGTTCGTCAGTGGTTATAAATATTCTACTATTTGGACACTATGATATGCTAGACTCGGTTAATAATCTCCCTTTTAGTTTTGCCTTGGTTTACTGTAAATGTTGATTTCTATCCTTAATGTTAAAAGTTAAAGTCTGAATTTTCCAGAGGGCTTTTAAGACTGTTAAATTTCTCTTTGCCACTTCCATAAGGGCGTAATTAGAATCTAGAAATTCCTATTGCCGCTTTCATAAGGGTGTATGTTGAGAATTTGAACTCCTATTGCCGCTTTCTCAAGGGCATTTTGTAATCTGGTTTGGTTTCTGTGGTTATACCACCTTCTTAATATATTATAACCGTTGCTGTAAAAAAAACATACTTTCCATCATTATAAATGGAAAATGTAACTAAAATGAAGCCTATGCTTCCAAAAATATAAATTTTACCATATTTTCCCATCACACAACTCCTGAATCTACATCTAAAGTACTATCACTCATTTAAGAATTATGAACCATCTTGTTTTAACTTAATTGTAATGCTACTTATCAACTACATAAATACATTGTATAATTAATAATGATTAAAATAATTTTTAATTAAAAAATATTTATATTGATGTAATTCAACATTAAATCAATACAAGCTTAAAACAATTAATTTGAATTTAACTTTATGTGAGAAACTTCGAAGCAGCATGTTCTAAAAATCTTGATCAAACAACATTAAATCACTAAAAGCTTATGACAATTAATTTGGATTTAACTTTCTATGAAAAACTTTGAAGCAACATGTTTCAATGTAGAATATAAACATATCATTTTGTTTGTGTATGTCATTCAATACGAACTCACTGACCTACGATTCAAAAGTCTATCTCGATATCACCATAATGTCATCCATTTATGATGTCCTTAGGTGGATGTCCTCCTCGTATAAGTACAAGTGGTTGGGTGACATTTCAATGTGTGAAGGATACAAGTCTATGGGAAAAACTAATGTTAACAATATAATCAATAAATATTGGGTAGTAGAAATAAAACATTCACATACAAACAAAGAATTGCGAGGGTACATTTTTTACATACATCAACATCATGCAAAGTAAGTTCAATAACATCACATCCACATTTTTAAGAAAAGCACATTTCTATAATGATATTAGCTTTAAAGAAGTATTACATTGTAGTAACTACAATTTGTAGAAAAAGTAGCATTCCAATTTTAACACATCAAGGGAAAAGGATATCCCACCACATTACAAAGGCCCACTAGCATAAAAACATCAACAAGAAATGGTACATGCAACTTGAGTTTAACAACCTAGAGGAGAGAGACTTTGAATCAAATACCTATGTGAATTTATGTGTTCCTTATTGAAAGCAAAAGGATGAATGGTAGTAGAAAGGTGGGCTTTTCATGAGCGAGGTATTTGAAATAAAGTTGATATTAAAGAGAAGAGGATTATTATATGGAATTAAATATATATAAGTGTAATAAGATTTTATTTAAAATGTATATTAATTTACAACTTAAATGTAAGTTGTAAAATAATCTTTTATTTTGAAATAAAGTTAAATTGGTTTAAAGCAAAAGTAAATGGATAAACTTTTATTGCTATTAAGATGTGTAGATATTATTAAGAGAATTTTCCAAATTAAATAGACAAATAATTTGTAAACATTATTAAGATAATCTATAAATGTAAATGGACAAATCTCTCTTGCTAGTGAGATATGTAAAATTTACTAAGATAACTTTTGAAGAGGAAACATGGAAGGATTATTTAACGAAAGATTACAATGTTACTCAAGGGTTACTTCGGACAATTGATCAGAATATGGGTGAAATTCATTATGACCCAAGTAACAAGAAGAGAGGAAGTGCATGTTGTTATGTATGTGTGTGTGTGTGTGAATAAATATACACTTATGAACTTGCATACAATGTATATCATAAAATATATATTTACTTACATAGGGGAGGAGTATGTGTTGTTTTTAGGCACACAACACTCTCAACTAACCATATGGGTAGATGATCGAGGGGCAAGTCATGGACAATTGACTCTTTTTGTTGGTCACTTCTTTAAATGAACTCTCAAGAGGAAAAAGACTCACAATTTTGTCTCAATGATTGTAGTTGGTATAGTCCATTGCCATTACAATAACACACTTGAGGGCATTTTGTCTCTTTGAAATCCAACTCATTCACATCCTTATCACAAAGTAAGATGTAATATAACAAAAGGTGAGTAAACTTGGTTGAATGTAACCAACATGTACATTTAGGATCAAGGCATGTCACACTAATTGTGATGGTCAAAACAAGTTAAAGAGGCCATGCCTAGCCCACCCTACTCCTCACCCCATCTCCATTGACAACTTCGATTGCTCATGTTGGGATTCAATCCTTGGCTCCTCATTCGAAGAGACTAACCTCTTTTGTTACACCCACACACATGGTATAAAAATATTATGCCACTGGCCACTGCTAAACATTGTCAAAAAAATAATTTAAAGAGATATGTAAATACACAATACATAATACATATCTATTGAATCCCCATTGATTCAATCAAGTTCCCTAGACTACCTTTTAATTCTTAGATTTCATCCTTAATAATGTTGACACCACTTCTATTAGTTTTATGAACCTTTTATTTTAACCATAACTAAATTATGTAGACTATTTATTTATTGACTACTAAACTTATCACTAAACTAACAATTTAATTACAAACAAATCCTTCATTTTCCATAAACCTTTAAACACCATGCATACCTATCTTAAAAAGTCTTTTTATCTAACACATGTCACTAATTTCATTAAAATTTTGGCTCACCAAAATGTATATCCCATCCATACATGTATACAAAACTTTTTGCATATAGATAATTCTATTCAAAGTTCCACTTTTACGACCTATTTGCATATGGAGTTATGTACTCATGTAGCAAACTTCGTTTGAGCTATGATTTGGAATGGATATGAGCAAGATAAATAGTTATAAAGCTCAATACATAAAAGGAATGGATATGATCTTGATAAATAGTTTGTAAATCTTAATATATAAGGGTTAAAACAATAAAAACAATACAAAAAATTAAATGAGAGAAAGGAAAAAAAATAATTAAATGAAAAATAAAAATATGAAACAAAAGAGTTAATAATGAGAAATAAAAAGATTAGTTTTTTTTGGCTTTCCCAATACGTATCTTTGTTTATATATGTTTTCAGTATTATTGTAATTGCACTCACATAGGACTTTTGGTGGCCCAAGAGGCGATGATGCACAAGAATGTGGAATTCCCTTTTGGATGCAGACTAAACGTTGAAATGAAGACTAATCAACCATTCGAAAATGATTTTCTTGTTTGGGTTTCTAAAATTTTGATTTCAGCATTGGTACAACTTTTCTTCTCCATGTGTGTTTGAGTTTGTTGTTGTCTTGGAAAAGTCTTATTGTCATTTTTCATGTGAAAACATTCAAGCTTGTGGCATGCGGCTTGTTTCTCCTAGCAAGATGCCCAAAACATGGTTTTTTTCCTACATAATGAACATACCTAATAATACCAACAATGATCAACCCTAAGAATTTCAGCCTCTTGTGAATTCTCACATCTTGGACAACAAAAGCCCTTTGAGAATATAATTACAAGAAGGCATACACAAAGATGGGGTAAGGGGGAAGCCAAAAGGCCCGACCTTTCATTTCCTATTCCCAACTCTATTCTCTCTAATTCTTATTTTTTATTTTTCTCTTCTCTCATTTAATTGTGTAGTTGCTTATATTGTCCTTTAGTTTCAACTTTTATTAATTGTTAGAATTGCTTTTGTGTATAGAGCTTTACAAACCATTTGTCTTGTTCATATCTATTTTAAATAAAGCTACAAGAATTTGGCAACATAAGAAACCAAAGTTTCGATGGATTCAAGCTTTGATCAAATTTTTGAAAATGTGGTTGATATAAAGTTGGACAAAGCCTCCATGGCATCATTCCACAATGAACAACTCTTAGATAATTATTATGATTATTATTATGTTTTATTTTTTATTTTATTTATTTTTTCCGATGGAACACATTGCGGAGCTAACACACTGACCACATAAGCAACCAGTAAATGAAGCGAACCCAATGGGAATGGATATTGTGACCTCCCGAGTATGTTCACAGAGACATTTGGGGGTCCAACCAATCGAGCTACCTGCTTGATCTTTTTTTCGAGGAAACAAATCACAAAATCCTGCATACTTCCCATGGGTGACCAAATGACGTGCAGATTAACCCCAACCACAAGAGTGTCTTGTGACCCAAGCAAAACTCAACGAGAATGAATCTCACAACCGCCATGTCTACTTTGAGAGACTTCCAACTAGTTAACCAATTAGACTATCCACTTTGAACAAACAACTCTTAAATAATTATAAAACTCTAATCATACTTAATATTTATGTGAAATTCATATCAAATTTTCATTTTTTTTTTTTTAATCTCTATAAACTTAAATTAAGTTTATACTTAATCTACATAGTTATTATACATATCCACTTAGATTATCCAATCTACATAGTTATTATACATATCCATTATCATTCCACTCTAGAAAACACACATCCCTATCAAATTTATCACCCAAAAACAATTCTTTTCCTATCGGATTAGGTCACTCCCTTTGCATATTACTTGTACATGTCCACAGTTTTCCATACAACCAACAACCCCCACAATAAGATATGCATTTTTGCTTATTCTCTATTATTTTAAAAAAAATGGAGTAAGGAAATTACTTACCCTTTCATCAAAGGAGGTGCCGCCAGCTTTGGCTTGGGTGTCAGATTTTTTTCTACACCAAACGCTTTTGGATGACGGCGCCAACCATCAGGCAGGCCCACCATCATCAGCACCATGAACTGGCATTCCACGTCATCCAAAAAACCACTTGGGCAGAATATGATTTGCCGAGATTCCACACAATGAGCGCCCACAATGGCAAAATGTATGCATGTCATGCTTGAATGATGTATGATGCAAGCCCATCTGCCCTCCATTATTGGAGTCGCCGTAAACGTCAGCGATGACGTAATACTACCCAAAATAATAAAATAATTATAAAAAACTAAAGATCAATCTGGACCGTCCATAAGGAAGATGAATCCGACGGCTCTAGCAACACGGGCTGTGATCTTTTTGCGGCGTGCAGTCGAGAGAAGGCCACGTGTACCCACTTTCAGATTAATCTCAATTCTCCATTTTCCAATTTACCGTAAATCAGGAAAGAATAAAAATCCTATTGTCTAACCCAATAGTAATGTTTTGAACGGTTAATTAACCGCAATTAATACCCCTGAGTCTCCACTTATCTTTTCGTGTGGTTCTGTCAAGAGACATAAACGGGTAAATCAGAGAAAAAAAATCTTGGCCCTCTCTATTTATACAATTCTATGGCACATAACGAGAAATATCAGGTCTTCTGAAGAACCCAAATTTAGATGAGCTCACCAGATTCCAAACCTTCGCATCTGAGTGTGGAAAGTTTGTTGGCGCGCGTGTATATATCGCTATTATTAATATATTATACAGGCATATATACAGTGAATATATATATAGAGATAGATATATATCTATTGGTTATATTTATGTTCAATGGCAGCAGGAGCGGATGTGCCACAGCCTGTAAGAGCTATTATAAGCAGCATGGAAAATGGGCGTTGTAGAGATAATAATAGCCAGGAGAACTCTGACGGAGAATCTAGTGACAATTGCAGGGAAATGATAACGGGAAGGCCTCCAAGGCCTGTTGCGGCCATTCGCCATTGTGCCAGCACTGCTAGGCTTGCAGGGCCGTCCGAATCGGAACTGGTAAGGGTTTTTCTAGCCTATTTTGTCCAAGTTTTTCTATCCCATGTCGTGCCGAATCTATGTGTTGTGGATTCCTGTGTGTTTTTGGTGTTAACGGGTGGACCTATTTGATAGGATCTGAAAACTAGTGATTTTTTTGGTTTTTGACGTGTTTGGGTAACACTTGCATGATTAATCATCTAGGGTTTGACCTTTTGGGCATTGTAGGTAAAACCCACTTGCAAACTATGCTCTACTCCCTCTGTATAATATGTTCTGGATTTGCGTATCCCATGGCTGATGATTCATTGACGGAGGACCTTATATTGTTGGAATTCCACTAACCCTAAATTATTAGTAACCAATTTAGCAGATCTGGAAATGACAGTCAGTTTGTGTAGGTTGTACGGATATATATACCGACACTATGGCTATTTTCCCGGACAACCTGATATACCCACTTTTTGTTACTTATATGAGTAGAGCTTTTGTTGGGTTTTGATGCCTGTCTTTCCCGGACAACCTGATATACCCACTTTTTGTTACTTATATGAGTAGAGCTTTTGTTGGGTTTTGATGCCTGTCTTTATGCCTGTGGGATTGAACTCATCACCACCAACCATATGCGTAAGATTTTGATCTGTACCCTATTTGCAAACTGTGTCTATTTCCCCTGCACAACTTGATATAACTACTTCTGTCACCTTATAAGGGTAGAGCCTTTGTTGGCTTTTGATTTATGTCTCTATGCTTGTGGGATCGAACGCATTACCACCAATCAGCGGAATTCCGTTGTCTGCCTGTGTGATCGAGCTTATGATCATCAATTGCCATCGAGCCGTTTGTTCAATGGCGAGGTTGACGTATTATTAAGCCATTCACCAGGGTTCCATTCTGGCTATGCTCTGCCCCAACTCAATGGCACGAATTTCAAATGGATGAGTCCATGTGCATGTCCCATGCAATTTTGGCAAAAAGCTACCCGTCAGACTTGGCATTTAAGCCAAAGCATGTCTGCTCTACGCAGTGCAGACCCTCAGGGCATGCGTCTCAAAGAACTACCCACAATAAACTTTGTGATCATGAATTAGGCAAGTGCGGTCTGAAAACCCATAGACAAAGCATTTTTTTTGAGTCAAAGCATTTTATTTGAGTCAATTGCACTCAGAGAATTGAGGTGCATTCTACAGCCCAGATCAGATATAAATTGTGAATGGAAAATAATTGAAGTCTATAAGATAAGCAAAATTTAATTAAAATAAAAAACCAGTATATATACATATGTGTATGTGTTTAGATTGATAGATAGTTAGATGGATAGATATTTGTTTACTAAAGCAGGAAAAATCCTGCAATTCTCTGGGCTACCAGCCCAATCTCTGTTGATACAATCTCAAGAGTCAAGACCCTGACATGCAGCAACACACACACACACACACACACATAATAAAATACAACTATATAATAATAATAAAATTTAGCATCGATCCATCTTAACCACAAATATTTTAAACTGCCTTGGTTTCCTTTTTATCACACTTGGTGTTAAATAGATTCAGGGTTATTATGGATCTATGCTGGTGATATAACCTACTGGATTTCTGTGTGTTTTGAGTCTTTTTGAGGTGGGATTGACTAGCTTGCTTTCAGAAGAAGTTACTTCGCTCTGTATTGTAATCAATTGTCTTTCTTTGTTTTTGTTTTAAATATGGCTATGTATTTTTTCTTTAAAAATAGATTATGGTTTTAGGAATAAATTGCCATCTCTTTACCACCGTGGGTGAGGTGAATACATATCAATTTTCTGGTAATATAGTCAAGAGTCTGATTATAACAGGTGTTTGAGATGTAGATATTGAACTTTAAATGATATTGGCTACAGGAGCTGGATGCTAACAACCTGCTTCCAGAGCCGGCTGCTGAAGATGGGAGGATGTTTTTTCCCACCTTTCGATCTGGTAGTTGTGCTGAAATAGGGCCAAAGCAAAATATGGAAGATGAGCATATCTGTATCGATAACCTGGTGGAGTATCTGAATCCAGATTGTGGATGCCCTTCTCCAAGTGCTTTCTATGGGGTAAGCGTTATCATATTCTTGGCTTTGAGTTCACAAATAGCGTGGTTGTAGTGTGTTTCTCAGTGTCATTATATTGATACTCGGTTTCATTTCTTTGACTGCATTAATTGTAATGCTTACATTGGATTATTTAACAGCAGAATTGTTAAGTGCCTTCACAATTCTTATGTGGTTTACCAGAATAACGTGTATCCTTGGTTTCAAGTAGAAACACAGTTTCTGTGGAATATGTAGTCAATATTTTTTATTAGTCAAAATACACATTTTGCCTTCGTTGGGAATGCACAGCTCACTGACATGCCTATGAGTACATGGGTATTGAATATCAAAGGTGCAATTCTGCATATTTTCAGTTTTATGAAATTGATTATGTTTGTTCTACAAGTCAAGGAAGGGAACAGCCTGGTGGGCTAGCTTGAGTCGTTGAGTGCTTTGAGATTCATGTAGGAGGTGCCGTGGTCGATCTCCTGGGATGACTGCCTCTGTTGCATGCCTTGCTAGATGTCCCTACTGGGTCAGGTGCTATAATCAGTCCCAACGGGTTTTCATTTCGTACCATCAATGAAATACGGGTAAGTACACAGGGGTTTCTCTGCGAGGTTTTCCTTGGAAAAAAAAGTCAAGGAAGGGGAGTTTTGGCAGCTGCAGATACTGGGTTTCTTATTGGTAGTTTTGGTATAATTGCACAACACTCTTGAACTACAAGTTTTGGAAATTAACTTCAAAGTTTCAGTCTCCCAAATATTGAAAATTGGAGAAGCGATGTTGCAAAATATAGGCAAGGTTAGGTTGAAATGTTAATACAAAATACACAGTAAGATATACAAAATATATAAATATAGTTTCAGATAAGTGATACTATTAAGTTTCAAGGTTTAGATATCAGTTTATTTAAATTTTAAACTGTAAATAAGCAATTTTTATTTGTAGCAAAGAAAGTAAATCGCCATTGATGGATGGTTCAGTTTTCGCATAAAGGAATTTTTTCTCAAGGGAAATATTGTTGGAAGCTGTGGTGTGCTTATTGAGATGTCAAGCATTTACACCACAGAAAAAGTGGTTGTCATGATGAATATGATAGTTACATAAACACCTACATTTATGCCTGGTTTTGATTCAATGTATAAACACCTCTTGAAATTGGGAGAAGGGGTTTGGTGTTGGGGGTTGTTCTATGAATCATGCAGACATTGTCAAAACTTAAAAAATATAGATGATTTCAGAGGGCAAACATATCATTATTTTTTGGGGTGAATTTTTTTTAACAGTATTGATAGTTGTGCCTGATCTTTCCTGTTCCACAATTAAAGGCACAATCTAAGTATTCTATTTGGAATTGCTGCAATGATATTGTAGCAACTCTCATTGCTAAAAAATGGTCATTTTTGACATTTGCAGAGGATGCTATTATATGTTTTAATTATTGTCTAGGTTTTTGTAGAGCCCATATGCATATGAATACATTATTTTGAAAATGGGTTGAAGGAAGATGTTGTGGAGAAACTTATTAAACAAACCGTGACTGAGCAGCTAGGAGTTAAACCAACAAGTTGTGGAATATTTTGCAGGTGTAAGTGGCGATGAAGAAATATCAAATGAAGAATACTATAGCTGGCAGTAATATTAGGTCTTACCATCAACCATATCTCTGTATTCCTACTCTAGTTTGGAACATGTTTTTCATCATTAAAAAACATTTTATTTATTTCAAAATCAATAAACAATGTACAGAGTGAGTGAAAAGTTAAAATGGAGGAAAAATGAACTACCTGCAAGGTCTGCAAACCTGGTGCTTTAAGCTAATCAGTCTTTCTGCTTCAATTTTTTGATGATTTATGGTTGCAACCATTATATACTAACAATTGTTTTAGCATTCAATTTGTTGTGAGATAGCTTTCAGTTCCTCGCACTTTTTCTTTGGAAGTAGCTTGGGGGTATGGATTTGAAGTCTAGTTTCTTGTGTCCTACAGTACAGCTGCCTTCTTCCTCCCGCCTTCTGTCATTTCTTGATTGCTCCCTTTTGAAAGGGAGCGAAGGGATTCTCCTGGTACCTGGCTGGATGAACCAGCCTCTGAAATTTCTACTATTGCTCGTGGTTTTTTGCATCCCATGCAGAATCTGCCTTCAAAGCTTTGTTCTATTGCTGAGGGAAGCTCAACAGAACACTCTGGTTCCTCTTGCCTGGAATCTGGAAGTGCTTGGAGTGGCTAAGATCATCTGCACTTGCTCTTTACGATGTTGTCTTCTTTTAAGAAGATCTGGAAGTCTCACTGTTGGTTGTTTTCTAGTCCAAGGCTCCTGCATGCTGAATTAGGGGATTTGGAGTTTAATGGCCACCGTCTTTACGTTGGGGTATTTTTTTGATTTTTGCATTCTCTACTGGTTTTTATGTGTTTGGACATGAGAACCCAAGGTAACAGGGTTGGAGACAGCTTCTGCACTTGAGACTCGAGAGGAATATTCTGGGTTATGCAATCCATAATCTGTAGTTGGATTGAGGCTGGCAAGGGTTTGGTCAGGTCCAATTACACAGACAACCTTGCAGTCTGCAGTAGTCGTGGATGGCATCAAGAATTTGTCTGACATACTATAAATATGTTGGTAAAATGACATATCATATGTTGGGCTGCGAAAAAGCCCTCAATACTGAAATAAAAAGAGTCAAGGGAGCTCTAATTGAATACTTCATATGGCACAATACTTGCTAAGGTTTTGTGAATGGGGAAGCAAGTTAAAGTGGGATTGATTGTGGGTAAAAACTCCACAGTTGAGCACGCTTGAGCCAGAGGAATCTTGGGATGTGTGACCTCCCCATAAGTCCTGGTTACTGAGTGTAAGCCTCAGATGTGATGATTGATGCTATGTGATTCATGTTGCTAGTCTCAATCCCACTTTGTCACCCCTGTGAGCATCACTTGATGCAATGAGTGCCAAATGGACTACCATGAGAAATTAGTCAGTTGCGACTATACTCATGGGATATGGGTCATAGATTAATGTCTTACACTACATAGATATTCCAAAAAATGGCATATCCTATGTTGGACTGCAAAAAAGCCCTCAATATTTAAATAAAAAGAGTCAAGGGAGTTCTAACTGGATAGTTCACAAGGCACAATACTTGCTAAGGTTTTGCAAATGGGGTAGCAAGCTAACTGGGCTTGATTGCGGGGAAAAACTCTACAGGTGAGTGTGCTTGAGCTAGAGGAGTCTTGGGATGGGTGACCTCACTGTAGTCTTGGTTATTGGGTGAAAGCCCCAGAAGTAATGAGTGATGCTGTGCGATTCATTTAGCTAGTCTCAATCCCACATCTTCACCTTTGTGAGCATCACCCAATGCAATGAGTTCTAAGTGGACTATTCAAAACCATGATAAATTAGTTTGTTGCGACTATGCTCATGGGATATGGGTCATAGATTAATGACTTACACTACACAGATAATCCCAAAAACGATATATCAGGAGTCAGAAGCTGGTGGTTTCTTCAAAGTGCTCAAACCCCACTTTTCATTGCTTCATCGGAAGGTCTGCTCTCTCAATCATTCAAGAAAACCCTTCAGACACCATATCTTTGTTGCTGGGGATTGGGGAAAAAACCTAGAAAGAACTTCTCAGTAAAAGTGCAGTAGCTGGTTTACCAGCTCATCTTTACCCATTTTGTGATTGTTTCTGCTGACAGAAATGACCATTAACCAATTGAGATTAGGGCAGACATAAAAACGTCTTTAATGTAAACTGCAGTAGCTGGTTTACCAGCTCATCTTTAGCCATTTTGTGATTGTTTCTGCTGACAGAAATGACCATTAACCAATTGAGATTAGGGCAGACATAAAAACGTCTTTAATGTAAACTGCTAGAGTCTCTATTTTACAATGTTCCCCCAAGTTTCCGGGATGCGGGTGCGCGGGAGCGAGGAAACGCACAATGGGGATGTGTGGAGACCACCCCCAAATTTTAGCGAAATTCGGGGGGGCGGGGGGACGTGAAGGTCTTAATAAAAATTAATATTATAAGTTATTAAATCCCAGCAATAACAATTCCATGATTCATCCCATGTAAACTACTAAAAGTAAATAATAAATAGTAAATACTAAGTTTATCATTGTGCAATGTAAATCAGAGTATAGNCTAAAATAGTGAAATAGTAAATTACGAAAGACTAAGACTGAAATAGAGACTAAACAACAATTAAAATTAAAATTTTGTTTTTTTAAACTGAAATTGGGAAAATCGTGGGGTGGGTCTAGGAGCCCCCCAGTTTCTGGAGGGGGCGTGTGGGAGCCCCCCTTCACCAGAGCGTGCTGCAGAACAGGGGGACGTGTACCCTTGTGAGTTTCCGAGAGTTTCCTGATTTTGGGGACGCTGGGAAACGTTTCCCCAAGAGCCCCCGGGGCGCAGGGAGCGAGGGGGGCGCGTCCCCGACCTTAGAGGGCGAGTCCCCGTGTAACACTGCTATTTTAAGCAAGATTACCAAGGATTCTGAACTTTGAGAAGCCCTGTTTTCTTTGGCATTGGTGAGAGCTTCTGAATTCCTTTCTTTTTGAACAGGGTAGTACCTAAAGATTCCAGGGGGAGGTGGGTTCACCCCCCTCCTCCCTGGTTGCATGAGATCCTGGTGCCAATCAGATCACAACCTTTCCTACCTTGAACTTGCCTGTGATTTGCCAAAACAGAAAAATACAAAAATGTACAAGAAGAAAGATAGCCTGAGAAGTGCAGTAATTCCACAGAAACAAAGCTGAAACCAAAGTAGTGGAAGCAAGCGAGCCATGGTGGCTCTAGCCTGTAAGGAACAACAATGTGCATAACCCTAATGAAGCCTATAATTCCTCGTTTCTTATTTATTACTCTATTGTTGAACCTAGAAAACAAGTGCCAAGCTGATGTTTGGGAGTTCTAAACTTTTGAACTTGTTGCAACTTACATTTCTTACAAGCATGTTACAATTCTAGGAAAATATATCAACTCAATTTCTTTGAAGTTGTGAATTTTATTGACATGAAATTTATCGATGTCTTTGTGGGACTATACCAAGATGCATGTTTCTACGTAGATTAAGAGAGAAAACATTTGTATGTGCTTCATGGAAAATTTGGCAGAAATGACAAAATATCTTTTCATAGACTGGATTATGTTAGGAATGTATTTTGGAAATGCTGCTTATTGTAACTTACAGCTTTCCATCGGCTAAAGCTGCTACACTTTGGGGGGTGTTTCTATGCTATCAAAAACTCACATAGGTGTTGCACCTGGTCTCATCCCCATCCATTTGGGGAGTTTTGAACCCAGTTCTTTGTGTTATTACAAGCCTGATATCCTTGCTGCTAGCTGCTAGACTACACTCCCATGGGCAGGAAGCTTTGTTTATTATCCTAAAAAGAATAGAAAAAATTGAAAGGTGGCTTGTTGGCCATTCACAAAGTATGCTTTTAGCTTTACATGTCTTGCAAATATAAAATTTCTTCAGTTTTTTAACTATATCCAATATCAAACCACAGTCATTCTTATGCTTGTAATTCCATTACTATAAAGAGACTTGATGTTAATGTTGTATTCTCTCCAGGTATTTGATGGTCACGGGGGAGGTGATGCAGCAAGATTTATTCAGAATAATCTTTTAAATTTCATTGTGGAAGATTCAAATTTTCCAGATGCAATAGCTGTAAGGAATGCATTCGTGAAGGCTGATCATGCTTTTGCAGATGCTTGTTCCCTCGACAGCACCTTTGATAGCACCTCTGGCACAACAGCACTGGCAGCTCTTATATTTGGAAGGCAAGTATTTAGAGCTTGGTTGATTTGGACCAATTGTATAGATTGTGGCCTGCATGGATGAAATAGCCTTTTGTTTTTTTCAGACTTTTATTTAGTTGATCTTTTTTTGATTGAATAATTGCTTGTGTTGGTTTGCAGGAATATGATTGTTGCTAATGCAGGGGACTGCCGTGCTGTGTTGTGTAAGAGAGGGAAAGCATTTGAGATGTCCAGAGATCACAAACCAAACTGTAGCATTGAAAGGGTGCGAATTGAATCACTTGGAGGCTGTGTGTATGATGGGTATTTGAATGGTCAACTATCGGTTGCTAGGGCATTGGGAGACTGGCACATGAAAGGACCAAGAGGATCGAAATGTCCTCTCAGTGCAGAGCCTGAATTGAAGGAGTATTTACTTACAGAGCAAGATGAGTTTTTAATAATTGGTTGCGATGGTCTCTGGGATGTTATCTCCAGTCAGTGTGCAGTCACTATTGTACGGAGAGGGCTTTTGCTGCATAATGATCCAGAGCGCTGCTCCAAGGAGTTAGTTCGAGAGGCACTAAATCGCCACACTTGTGACAATTTGACAGTTGTTGTTGTCTGTTTTTCTACCAATCCTCCTCCACGCCTAGAACTTCCTAAATCAAAATTCAGGAGGAGCATTTCTGCTGAAGGCTTAAACTGTCTGAAAGGTCATTTGGAGTGTCCATAAAGGAATCAACAACAGAAATTAGTTTTATTATTATGCCAATTTGTTCAATGCCTCCTTTGCATAAAAGGAGGCATGCAACGAAGTGAACAGTTAACCATTTAGCCCCTTGTTTATTTATTGTGAAATTTAGTTCGATAATTTAAAAGCTTAATATTGCTATGGAGGTGGAAGTAGGCAAATCTCTGTTATTGTTCAACAACAGAAAGTAGCATCTGGGCTTTTCTGCAGTTGATATCACTGGATTGTCAGAAGGATTTTAAATTAGACAAAACACTAAGGAGCAGTCTATCTTTCCCTTGACTCTGGCCAGCCTCAGAAATATTGGCACTATTGCAAACACCGTTCAAAATGGAGGGTGATGTCTATCCTCCTGCGCATGACAAAGGCTGGTCTAATTGATCCAGGAAGGATATATTGGCTACCAGTTTGGTGGTGTATATAGTGGGGTTGCCAACATGATTGATCATTTAATTGGCGACAATGCAGTTCCGTAGTTGTGCAGATAGGCTATTTGATAGCCATTTGTTGTCAATCTGAGTTAGGATTATTTGATTTTTCAGGAGGATAACAAACCTTCTATGTAATATCTCATTTTTTGGGGGTTGTTGTCCTTTGCCTTTGACCCATCCATTGTACCTTATTATAGGACATTGATACTTTGTAGCAAAGGCAATAAGAAGAAATTTGACGAGTCCAGAAATGTCTGGTGATATTGTAAATCTTTTTTTGGCATTTTTATTAAATTAAAAGAAAACTTAAATCTTTCCAAGAGTTTAATTTCAATGCGTGCTGTGACAGAAAATTTAAAATTTTGTTTCTGGCCCAAATTCAAAGTAGTGTTCTTCGTTTCCATTTTCATCTTAATATGTTTTCTGCGTATCCTTTGTTTCTTTTGTTATTTTAGAGATCTTCATAGGACCATAAATATTCAACGAATTTACCCTGCTGGACACAATTTGTTCTATTGTACCGGCCTGACATGAGAGCAACCCATCACTCGGTAGTACTTAGCAAAAGAGAAGTTAGTGTTAAGAGTTACTGTCGTTGAAGACAAACCATAATTAGTATTAGAATATTAAAGCAGAGTTGGAATGGTTAGCTGTTTGGTCCTAGATTCTTGTTAATTGCAAGTCCAGAGTATGCCCTAAATTTACCTTACATTAATTTCAGTCAGATTAGCTGTTTTATTACGATTGCTTGTACGACTACTCAGTCATGTAAAATTGTATGAAGAGGATTTTGTATACAAGCATGCGTTCACTCTTTTTTTACTCTTTTGCAAGTGTTTTAATGTGATGATTTTCAATATGGTGCTAGAGTACCGTGATATATAAAGATTGGGTTGGTTGCGAAGAATAGAAAAGTGCACCGGTGAAGGGATTCCAAGCCTAGCATGCGAAAATGCAAGTGTTTTAAATTTTGAAGCTTGCGAAAATGCGAGTTCTTTAAATTTTGAAAGTTTGTTGAAGGTAGTCAATGATGAAACGTTAATACCTAGTGATGTGAAGGATGCGAAAATGCAAGTTCTTTAAATTTTGAAAGTTTGTTGAAGGTAGTCAATGATGAAACGTTAATACCTAATGATGTGAAGGTGCAACTTCATTAGATTGGTGGTCTCCAGTGATGTGTAAGTGCAAGTTCATTAGATTGAGAAAAGTTCGGGGAAAGTACTCAAGGGTAACATGCTAATAGCCAATAATTTTGATTCACGACGACAAAACACGCTACGGATAGCACTGCCATTACTCTCATCAGTTTAGTCTTTGTATGGGCAGTTTCAATACGTGGATAAAGCATAGTTGGAAAAATCGGTGGTGTCTCAAAAAATTGCGTGCTTTTGGCTGCAGATTTTTCGCCCAAAAAAATCGTGATTTAAAAAAAAATTGGACACTAGTCCAAAATAATTCGTGATTTTAAAAAAAATTGGACACTGGCAAAATAGGGGAAAATCCAGGAAGCAAATTTTGACCCTATTAAAGTACACATTTTGCACATTTTGCATTTTTTAATGCTTCTTGTGGTTTGCTGTATTCTGTCGATTTTTTAGTTGAGGTTGTCAAGAAGATGTTTTTGGGTTGTCGATTTTTCAGTTGATGTTGTCAAGAAGATGTTTTTGGAACCCTGGCCAAATTTTTTGGCCATGTCGATTTTTTCAACTGTGATAAAGCTTCAAGAATGAGAAATATTGGACAATTATTTTGCCTTCAAGGCTTGAAGTGATAGTGTTATCAGAGCGCCTAATCTCTAACTTAGGTGGTCGAAGAAGAGTGTAAATTATGCCAACAGCCTCAATTTTATGGAAATTTGGTTTGCAGGGAAAAGAGGTATAGGCGATGTAGATGACGCAATCACCTTATTTAAGGATGCCATCAAGTAATGATAATGTGATCTGTACTTTTATGGAAATTTGGCTTGCAGGGACGGCAAATTTTTTTTTACATGCAGCAGAGTAATAAATGCTGTGGCAGTTACACCTTGGACCGTTGGATCTCAATCTGTTGGAGATCCAACAGCTCACACTGCAGCCGCCACAGCATTTATTACTATGTTGCATATTGAATATTGTTTGCCTGCAGGGACAAGAAGTATAGGTGGTATAGATGACGAAAATATAGATGACCCAATCACCTTATTTAAGGATGCCGTCAAGTTATGATAATGTGATCTGTACTCTTGGGAAGTGATGATAAAGTGGTCTTTACTGGGAACACATTGTCTAGACAATGGATGCAATAATGGCAGCCCTCCCTCAAGAGGTAAGGACTGCGGGAGAGTTCTGTTGAATTTTTTATATGTTATATTGCAAAATGAATTTAACATTATATGTAAAATTCCAATACACTGTATAACAAATAAAGCCAGTCGTTAAGAGGAGTAATGTTAATTGAACCAAAGAACCAGCCAAGGAGTATGAGTTCATGATGATTTGTAGAACCATTGAAGCACTATTTTTTAGGGAAACCAAATTGAAATGGATGAAAGTTAACAATGGTTCAACGTGTGTGTAAATGCATTTGTTTTTATTTCCTTGAAGTCAAGACACTTAATAAGATTGTTAAATAGGGTTGCAGTGGAATGGTGAATCTGATTTTGAAAAGGCATGGTTGCCTATAATTATGTTGTGTATAATTATGACAACAGGTGGTTTTAAGCTATCATTAATGGACGGAACATAGGATGCATGAATACGACTTCTATATAGAAGGATGATTTTGTTGTGCCTTTGTGTTTTAGGGTATTGTGAATAATTTAAATGTAGCTTGGAGTTTTTACGCAGGGTTCAACAACGACATGCATTTTTGCTTTTGGTGAAAGGAGATTGACGTTTTACATTTACCTTTCTAAGAAGTTTCTCAAATGAGTTATAATATATCTACCAGAAATGATTGCATAAGAGATTGGATCATCCGATCTATGTAACGAGTTATAATATATCTACCAGAAATGATTGCATAGGAGATTGGATCATATCTATGAACATTTCTAATGGGTATTTTTTAAAATGGTTCGGATTAAAATCATACATATATATAGATAGGGGAATATTAAATATGAAACATACAATTAACTACTAATACATGTAAATTTTGGTGAATATTATTAAAAAAACATATTTAATATATAAATAGGTGATATTTTCGAGTAAAAATGATTAATTAACAAATTTATTCTTTCAGAAAGGGCCATAAAATAGCCAATTGACTAAATTTTGCCCTTAAAAAAAATACCTTGGGCAGATGCAATTCTAAGACATAGTGCAGTTCATAATTAGTAGAAATTATTAGTTAATTGGCTTCCCTATTGAGGGAGTGAAGGTATAGCTATACATCCAACCTCTTATCCATTACAATATTGGGACAACTATGCAACCAATACTTGATCCATGCTTGATTTAAAATTGTTATCTCTAAACAAATTAAAAATGATAGCAGAGTATGAAACACTTTGCAGTGTCTTTGAAATAAAGGCACCGCCACTACAAACTCAGATATAATAAAAATACGATAGTAAACAAGAAATTATATATATTTGTGTTTGTGTGTGCATGCTCGTGTGCCATGAAATTACACGTGCACATATTCATGGAATTTACATAAACCAACATAGATTCATCTTAAACCTGGATCTATTATGCATGGAGAGGGATATTCAATTTTGAGGTGTGATTTTTTTTAGTCTATAAAAAGTTTAAGATAAAAAAATTACACTTCAAGAAATTAAAGATAAACATATGATGGTTTTTATCTAGGAGGGGAAATTAAGTTGTTTCATTGACAAAAATATAAATTGAATGAGCATAAGGGGGGAAGCCCTAATTGATACAAATATAGTAAAACCTTAACTTATGGACATGTGATCACTCAAAGTGTAGCTACCACCAAAGGTATCCTATTCGGGACGGTAGAGGTAGGGTAGCTAATCTAGTGACATTGCAAGGGGTTCGTCCACTACTGTAGAAGGGTTGTTGTCACTTTTAGATCAGCTTGAGAGCAAGATCAAGGGGGATACCTTGACTAATCTATGAAGGCTAGAGGACCGCTTCAAGACACTTTAAAGGTTGAAAGATGGATACACAAGTTAGATCTTGGGTGGATAGATCTAGATCTAGGAAGTAGATATGGTGTATGGAAGTTAGGATTAAGTTGGGGAGGCTTAGGCAAAAGAGAAATACTCAACCCAAGAGAAAAAGTACCAAAAGGAGTTTAGGTGATTAGATCTAGAAAGATTTAATGCCAAGGGAGAATACCCAAACGAGATCCACCAAGGTTTAGGTAAATAATCAATGTGTGGAGCCAATGAGGAAAATATGTATGAAATGACACTAGAGAAGGTTCTTGATGATAGATCTGATGATTTTAGAGGGTTGAAGCTATACCCAACTGATAGATCTGGTAAAATTACTGAAAACCCAAGGAGGACAAATTTCCTAAAGATCACCAGTGTTAGATCCATGGGTTAATGAGGTATGTTTCAATTCAAACTTCAAATCTTGGTTTTATAAAATATTTAAGACTTGGGTTTTAAGTTTCAAACCAAAATAATTGCCAAATCTATTAGATCTACAAAATGCGAGTTTTAACTTAGGGTTTCAATGGTGACTGCTGGAATAGATCATAGAAATGCAAAATACAATGGATCGTACTTGGAAATACTTGTGACCGCCAAGTGTGATGATGATTTTCCCTATTCGATCAATCGCAAGTGAGTTCTATGCTTCCCAAGTGAAATCGCCATGCCTTCCAAGTGACCAATGCGCCCTCCACCTGCAAGAGACGAGCTACTGAAGTAAGAATCGATTTACAAAAATAAAGACAACTGATGAAGAATGAATCAAGAAGCATAAATAAGATCGACTAGATACAATAAAATACTACCTAAGACAAAAACGATTTGAGGAAGAGGTATGGAGTTCCCTCAAAATAATGCCTCCATCAAATCGCTATCTCCACAAGTGGTACATGCCCTTGCAAAAATGGCACAGCAAACCATAGTTCCACAAGAATGCTAGAAAGAAGACTTTCCAATCTTCACAAGAGAACATTCGACAAAGCTTCCAAGATTTCACAAAAAATATTTTATTATCTCTAGAATCCAAGAGCCAAAAGTCCCTTACTAATGGGAGAGCATCTCAATATATAGATCTCTCCAATATAAATTCCCTAGATCCAAAAGTATAGATAACTAAGATCCAAATATACAACACAAAGATCAACGACTAAGATGGCCCGGATAAAACATACATGGATCGCTTAAAATAAAAGGGGCACACTCTGTCAAAGATGCCTAGGGGGAACGTAAGTCATAAAAAGTGACTATGAATAATAACATAGCACATGGTGGGGACTAGGAGGTGGAACATGTCCTTCACTAGTCACATTCCAAGGCACAATCACAAGATATAATCACAAAGCATAATATAAAGTGACTAAAGTCACCAAGTCGTGGCCCCTCAATACAAAGGGAAACACCCCCATGAAGTGTGAAGGAGGACGTGGGGACCCCATAGATGATGAAGATGACGCAAGGTGTAAAATACATCAACAATATGCCTTAGACCAATTTCATGCCAATTCCTTTTCCCATTGGACCAAATCAATTTCCTTGCTAGCCATTCTTCAGTAAATATGCTTGAAAAATCATCCTGGGAGATAAACATGTATGTCACTCACTGCTGACCACACCTTGGCAAATCTGAGCTCAAAAATAATTTCGGGAACATAATAATATGGTAAAAACGAGTGGTCACACCACTACGTCCATTGATAGTGCCCTAGGAGAATAAAATATATCTCTGAAAGTGAATAAAATGCCATTTTTACATGGCATCTAGCAGTTGGAAGTTGAATTGACCATAATACCCACTATATATGCCCGGAACTTAAAAACAAGTGTATCAATGGACTCAAAATGTCCAAATCATCTAGGAATGAGTACCTATACTCCATATATACATCAAAAGTTACATCAAAAGATACATCAAAAGGCATGCCCATATAATAATAAAAAGAAGGCTTGTAGATGTTGATAATCATAAAAATAACGCAAGCCATCACAATAAACCAAGATATGGAGCATGAATCCATCTAATGAACACTAATAGACCATGGATAAGCAATATCAAACATTGGCGACCAAACTCATCCTAGAACCTGCTGTTGACTTGGTCAAAATGAGTTGACCAAGTTAAAAATGACTAAAATGACGACCCAACTAAAAATCTCTGATGTTGCAAGGTACAAAAGGATAAATCATGCTTCCTTATATATGTTAGTAGCAAGACTAAAGTATAAAGTGGCTTTCAACTGATATTTATAAGTAATAGACAAAAATAATAAGTCCAAATCAAAGTAATCAGTTACTCCAAACAAGAGCTTTAAGTGTATACTCATTTATAGAATTGACCATTTTGCTAGTCATGGGTAAGAATAGAAAAACAAGGCTAGGCTAGGGGAAATGACTTGACTGTCAACATCTCAGTTGAAAGACAGAGGGGATCCACATTGCACATATGTTGGATTAGAAGAACACTAAGCAATGGTGGTGTCTGACATATGGGTGGAATGATGAGAATGTCTCAACTAGACTCTAAACTAGTAACCTTCATTGCATTTACTTATGGTCAGCTTTGCACACTTTAGATTTAACATTTAAAACTTTAATATTTGGATCAACTTTCAGTAGCTATCCTCCAAGAGCAAGTGCCTTGAATAGCCTTGCAGGCCTCAGATAATGATTGAGTATGACTTCCATTTCCCACCACAGTCCATAGGTGAAGTGGAGTGACCACCCTGTTTCCCTATATGGGAAAATGACCTTACATCATACAAATGATGAGTGCATGTCTTTGGCAACTAACTAGTTACTTGAAGATAATTTACTTTATTTGTAGTAGTGTTTAAAACACTATTTTTGTTGACTGGGCATCCATTTAGATAGAGAATTTAAGTTCCTTTGCATTAATGTCTAAATACACTTTTGTTTAGGACTATTTATTTTCAAGAACTAGAGGAAGACAATCCCTGTGATGAAAATCATACAAACCAACACTGGGACACATGGTAAACATGGAATTTAATCCAACACAGGGGCATAGGTGGGGGAAATCCTCAATGTCACTAGTCAAGAGACAAGTCAAGGATAAAACCAACATGTGGATGATAATGAATGGATAAAGAAAGTGACAAGGCAATGCCAAAACTAGCAAGCTGAGTCCATGTAGGAAAATGACCAAGTCCATACTAATAAAGGGCATGACCATTGAGTATACACAAAAGCCTCCTAAGAAAAACCACTAACTAAATCACTTCTACTTTAGACCAATAATAAAAGCCAGATAAAATATCACCAATGTATAGCCACCATAAACAAGTCAAGCTACTAAAATAGATAAAAAAGCACAACCATAATCCAAGTGCACAAACCATATACCGGCTGGGTCATATACCTGCATTTGATTTGTACAACTGAATGGCACTGGAACATTGCTGCTGTATATCATGGGCGCTATCAACATATTTGCTTTGAAATAAATAATAGCTTATCTCAATCATCAAATTTGGGGTCATGAAGCTCAGTCATGGCATTAAACTGAAAGTGTGTATGCTCTAGGTCCACTGAGTGTAAGAGTGATCATCATCTGAATGCTCATAAATTGCTGATCTCACGTACAAAATAGTAAAGGACTAGCTCAAGAATGTGCTCAAGACTGCTTTGGAATCATGATAGCCCTAGATACTATGGATGCGACAACATCTAGCTCTAGTTGGGACAAGTGCTATAAGGGAGAGAGTGCTTGAGAACCTTAGAAATATTTGGTCCACAACACCTCTCGTCAACGAACTAACATACACCCAATCATCTTCTTCATCTTCAAATCATACCTATTCCTGCACATGTGAAGGCAAACACTACCCAAAAAATACATGTGGCATATAAATAACTAAAATAAAACGCTGACTCAGTAAACATCTAATTGAAGAATTGCTAAGCAGTTGCAATTTTATTATCCAAATATCAATTTGAAAGAAAGGGCCAGACCCAATGGATTACAAGACTCACACAGAAGAAAGAAAAGACTCAAAAGACACAAGACACACTTACAACTCAAAAAAGAAAAAGACTCAAACCTACTGCTCAAGTGAGCTTATTCAATCCTATTCTAACCTACACTAATCAATCAGACAAGTGCTAAGTAAAATCATAAATCCAATGAAACCACTTGCTGAATGGATCAATTGGTCTTTCTTTACAGTTAATACCAATAAGTCAAAGATGGCTTGAAAGTATTGTAAACGAAAATTGAAACCATCCTAACCTGTTGTCTGAGAATCAAAGAAAGATATGGATTAGGTGAAATGAAATCATGTCAGGGCTGAAACTGATTTCCACAAACTTCATCCATCCATACGCTAATAGGATCATAGAAACCATGGAAGTTTAAAACTAATAGAAAAGTACCATATGAGGCATGATTCAACCACTCTAGGCAATTCTTTGCTTTCTCCTCTTCCCAACTAAGAAACTTTACTCCAGAAAAATGGAAGAACCAAGTGGGGACGAATTGTAATGCAGTGAAGTTAAGATTGAAATCAAACCCACTTGTTGCTAAAAAATGGAGAAAATATGAAATTGATCTTTATACACCTTCTCCAGCTACCAAGAAGAAACAATTATAAACTGGAAAATGTTGTTTATCAAAGATGACTAAAAAGGGAAATGAAATGCTTTTTCTTTAATTATATGACAATGCTCGGACTCTTGGTTGAAAATTTCTAAAGTAAAAGCTTGACTAGCACAAAAACCCATATAAGAAGCATTTGAAAGTTGGGATGGGAGGGTGGACTGAAAACTTGTATTTTCTCCCATGTGATTTATGACAATTGACCTTGGAATATGAGAGGGAAAGGTTTTTAAATCAATTACACTCTCAAATTTTGGAACAATGCCAAGGTTCACATCGGGAGAACAAGAGAGGATTGCCTTATCGAGATCAAGGACCGAGTGAGAGATATTATCAAGATTCAGTGAACCATTCCTTGAGGATTCTTTGTAAAGAATTAAACAACTTGAGAATTGTAACAAAGAACACTTTTGGTTAGACTCACTCAGAAGTAGTTGTTCTTCACTAGATAAATTGATAAGTTCATCTTTAGGCTCATTATCACCCTCACACATTTTTATAATTGACTTCTCAAATTGGGTTTTCTTATTGTCCTGATATTCTTCTTCTTGAATAATATGATTGATATAAGAATTGGAACTTTGATCGTTTGTACATTGATTTGAAATTTCATCAACTAAACAATGATTGTGGAATTGTTCCTCAGAAATATATTCGATACACTCAAAGATGGGATGCTCAACTTCGGATTTTTATTCATGATGAACAATGAGGTCCCCTTCATGAGTCAGATCTAACTCTGTTCCTTCTTCAGGTAACGATGACAAGTGTCTCGTATGATTTGATTAATGCCATGTTCAATTTCATCTTGAGATTTAGCATGATTATACCTAAGATACTATGTGACACTTCTACTGATTGATGACTCACTCATAATCCGAGTCAAAGACATACTCACCATTGGTTCAGGGGAAGAGCAATCGAATTGATAAGGACAATCATTAGTTATTTCATCATCAATATCTTGATCATCTTCATCAAATTGATCCTAAACACCACCATCATTAATTGAATTCTCTTCTATGGATTCATCAATGTTTTCACCCCACTCATCTCTTAATAATTCAGTAAACATGTCATACCCAGTGATGGATCCTGGTGCTAAATTATCAAACCATAACCTGACATCTCCACCTAAGGATTCATCTAGGGCTCGCATATAAACATATTCATCACCTATAGCTCTAACTTCCATATGATCCCAAAGTATTTGCAAATGATTTTCAATAGATATGGCATTATCTCCATAAAAACGAGGAAACCTTTTAATGTAATCCTTTGGAATAAGATAAGCCTCATCTATTTCAGAGAAGTCAAAAGGAGATGGCTTAACTTGCATTCTAACTATTCCGGCTTCTCTGTTTGGGATGTGATTTGGATTACGAGAATCATTCAACCAATTGCTTTGGTTGCAAGGCCTTGGTTGGGTTTGATGCTTACTAATAAGTTTGATATAATTTCTTGGGAATACTTCATTACATGGATGAGGAAACTAGTGGAAATGATAATGATCGTGATAATTAGGCTCATACCCATAATCTTGCTCAAAATCATCCTCATGACAAGAATTTGATCTCCATCTATTCCTTTCCTCATATTGCTCTATAAGCTTAATTATAGTTTTACTTAATTCTTTCATGGATCAGAGAAATATGTTCGAGTTCATTGTGATTCATGGGATGGGTTCGCTTCTTAGTGGAGTTGCCAAGTGAAATGAATAATCTCACTCATTGAAGGATAAGTCATTGGGGAAGTAACACGTGAGAGAGAGAGGAATGAATGACTGTAAAAATTAGACAAAAGAAAAATGCATTCACTAACTTTAAGTTTGGATGTGATATGATTCATAAGATAAATGTTAAGTGTACTAATTATAGATACCAGAGGTAAGCCTCTACCTCCCTGGAAACATCTCCAAAATATGTTATCACTCAAAGTGTAGTTACCACCAAAGATATCCTATCCAGGATGGTAGAGGTAGGGTAGCTAACCAAGTGACACTGCAAGCGCCTTGTTCATTACTGTAGAAGGGTATTTGTCACACCGGATGAGCTATTGTCGCTTTAGATCAGATTGAGAGAAATATCAAGGGGAAGACCTTGACTAACCTATGAAGGATTGTAACACCCCGTTTTGACATTTCTACCTGAACTACTATTATATGTTGTATTTGTTTGATTGTGAGACCTCGTCGGTTTGACGACACTGTGGACATATGGTTCTATTATTTTGCCGATATATATATGTGTGTGTGTGATGATAGTATTATGGTCGGTAGTCATGTGTTAATTATGTCAAATATATGGAAATTATTGAATGATGGGTACGTGGATATCGTTACAGATATATGTTGAAATAATAAATGTTATGCCAGGTGCATGGCGAATGAATGAGTTTATTGTTGTCATGTTATGATGAGATATATGTGTACATATCGAGGATTATGCACGATATCCTATATTGTATGTCGAGGACTGACTTACAGGTTGAAATGGCTAAGTGATAGTTGGATCCTACGAGGTGGGAGGGCCTCGGGGACATGGACTTCAAAAGATAAAATGGTATGCGAGTGATGCATTATTTACTTTCGTATGGTTATTATGCTGTTTATTATGATGTATGTTATGACATGGGTGGGGTAGAGTTCCAGAAAACTCAACCGCCCAGATCGGTTATACGATGACAGATCGAGTACAAGTGCAATGCTGTTGTTATGTCGAGTAGACATAGTCCCTTGTTCCATTAGGGGGGTGGAGGCTTTACCCACTGTTTATCCCCGAAACCCAAAGTCATGGGAGGGCTGTGCTATGGCGCGCTCCCCAAGGTGTGTGATGATGACTGGTGGTTGCCTGCTGGGGAAGCTTGGTCGATGTGGTCGACACTTCCGCTTACGGGTTCTAGCTGGAACCGGTCATGGCTTGACATTCCAGGGTAGTCCAGCAGAGGACAGGATAGGATGTGGAAGTTAGTAATGATGTAGGTAGATAGATGTAGCGGGAAGTAGGGGTGAAAACAAGATCTAACTGTAGGTGTGTAAAACCCTTGGTTAGTATGTGTCGTAAATCAGTGATGTATGAATTGTCGTAACATGGATTTCAGTAAGCTAATGGATCATACCTTGTAAACTATGCTAAAACATGTGTCGGTAAAAATAAGTTCCTTGATTATGATTGATGTATGTGAATTAATACTTTTAGTGTACTTACGTGAGGAATGTAAGCAGTAGCTACGCTTACATAACTCGCCTACATATTATGAATTACATGAAATATTGTTGAGTAATAATGTCAATTAGTGTCGCTTAATATTAATTACTGTCGTTTAGTAATTAACTATTGTTGATCAATGTTAATACTGTCAATTAAGTTAATAATGATGATTAGGGTTAATAATGTTGATTAATGGTTAATTATTGTCCATTAATAATTAATTATGGTTGAATAATAAACAAAGCAATGCTTAACCTAGGTAGTGACTAATGCAATTGATTAGAATGCTTGATTGATTGTTAATGAGTTAATTAGCCAAGACTAAGGGTTGAAATGTAACTATAAGGTTAAATAAGTTGATAGTAACTTGATCCCTTAACTTAATTATGTGTTAATAATGTTAATTAATTTTAACAAGACTATGCTTATCTTTAGTAATGAGTGTTAATTAGCTAATTACAAACTAAGGTGTAATTAGAATGGAAATAGGTATATGAGTCGATTAAATCATAGTGAATTTTATTTAATTAATATGATTACACATTGATAGGATTATTGTTCATAATTGATAAATTGAATTAGTGAATTTATAATTAAAGGGAATTTACGTATTATAAATATTATAAATCATTAATTAAATGATTAGGTAAGTGTAATTAACCAATTGACAATTACTGTCAATTAGATTAAATTGGTGAAGCGTGCAAATTTAAACTATATAATATATATAACATTTATTATTTATTAATTAAATGGTCAAATATTGAAATAAGAGTAAGGATATGTTTAAAATTATTATATTAAATCAAAGGATTAAAATTTATTGAATTAGAAATTTCGGTTGAGAAGTGACCCCAACCAACACCCTTTTAATATTAATTTAAATAATTAAATGAGTCCAAGTCCAAGTTGAGGGCTCGAGGACTTACATGGTAGATGGAAGGGGGTGGAAAAATTTATGATGAAGATAGGGGTAGTAATGGGGAGGAAAGGTTGGAAAACATGGGGATAAGAGGGAGAAAGGAGGGAGGAGAAGGGGATCATCCTTACCTTAGTTTTTTGAGAAGTTTTGGGAGAAGAGAGTTGCAAAGAAGGGGTTTGTTGGAGATTGATTTTGAGGGGATACAATAGCTTAGGGCTTCTACTCGGTTTGGGCTCGGGGGTCCAAAGGGGTACCTTTGGAGCTGGGTGGTCGGCGAGACCTCGCCAGTTGGCAGGGTGGCAAGACTGGTTTGGACTGGTTGAGTTTCAGAACTTGGGAAGGACTTTTGGCTGCAGGGAAAAGCAAGGAAAAACGACAAACAAGGGTAGCAACAAAGGTGGACCTACTAGCTACCTACAGGTATTTTCCAGCATTATTATGGCAAATTCTGTTAATTAAATTTTAAAGATTTATATGTTGTGATTATCTTTGTTTTTTTTTCTTTCACAGAAACGGTTATGGGACATTTGTATTACTTCTTCTGGCGAACTAGAATCCAAGGTTACAAAAATATGGAGGGCTGATGACCTCTAACAGTTCTGTTAGCCTCCTTAAGAATTTCTTGGGATAAAGATCCCATTTACTTCGACAACTATTCTTCGAGGATTTCAAACATTGCTTACCAGGATAGACTCTCACAAATTGTGAGCATAGAAATATGTAGAAAAAAATTAGAGATTTCGAAGAATGAACGAATCCATCTGTTTCTGGGAGCCCCCGGCAATGTTGGAGACTGCTTCTAGATTCCTTCGTTCTTTGTTGGACCTTCGCCCTCTGGTACGAGGAGGAGAGGGGGTGGTAGTTGAAGTTCTTACTGACCCGGAATCACCAGATGATCGCGAAGGGGAGCAAGCCCTCCTTACTGCAGAAGCCTCTGAGGGAGAGATTGCCACTTTGGAAAATCCATCGGTTGCCCTATCTGGAGGAGGGACTCCCATCTGATCAGCTGCCTCAGGCGTAGGTTCTTTCGCAGTACCAAGGGGGGCACGCACTTCTGGAACCTCTTTTGCTGCTGGTGCTTCGGTGTCCCGATCTGGGCCTGGCTCTAGCATCTCTTCAACTACTACTACTGCTTCTGGTTCCTGATCATCGAGTTCTTGAAGGGCTTCAAATATGTTTTTATTAGTTGGGGGATGATCTTCTGCGGTGGGCACCTCAGATTTGGAGTCCTTTCTCCGGAGAGCCCTTCGCCTATTAGCAACTGGCTGGAAGTCTGCCCCATTGGCCGGGGGAGGAGCCATCGTCACCGGGGCTTTGGGGCAGCTTTTCACGAAATGTCCGTAAACATGGCACCGGAGGCATTTGAAGGGAATATGCTCATAGTCCAGCTCTTGGATGTGACTCCAATCACCCAAGGTGAGTTGAATGGCTTCCGGGAGCCCTTTATCGAGATTGACCTCAACACAGATGTGCGCATAGGTGAACTGATCCCCTTTAGGCTCCGCGCTATCCAGGAAACGACCGAGCTTGTTTCCTATATCAGCAAGGGAGCTTTTCCCCCAGAGATGGAGGGGAAGATGTGGGAGTCGGACCCAAATCGGGGTAGCGGTGATCTCTTCTTCAGTATTGAAGTCCAGAGACCAAGGAGCTAAGAATAGCCCCCTCGATCCCATGAAGTATGGTCCAGATCTGAAGATTAGATCCCGCTCTTCTTTGTTCTCAAAGATAATCACAAAATACCCTCTTCCTGCAGCACATAAAGAGATATGGGAGGGCGCCAGGGAGCTCCAACGTTCTGCTATCCATTGATCCACTACTTTGGGACTGGGCCACAGACCAGTGAACTTGCCTATGAGGGATTTTTCTGAGAGCATAAGGGCCATGCGGCACGGATCTGAAGGGGAGAGCTCCAGAGAAGGGATCTCTTCCATCTTTTTAATGAACTTGGCAGGAGGGGTGGCCTTTGCCCTAAGGCCTGCAGATCTGACTAGAACTTTGAAAGCCTCCAATGGATCCATGACTCGTCCACTGGAGGGAGAGGAACAAGGCCGCGGTGGAGGAGAGAGGCAGAAGACGCAGCTTCAAGCGCTGCTCCAAAACGCATACCCCCGATCTCAGCTTGGACGCGAGCCAGGGAAGACTCAGCTAGACGGCCTGCACGCAGCCTGGAAGAGGCGCAGGGGCCTGCACGCAGCAAAGCAGGGCGGCTAGGGTTTGGCCCTAGCCGCGGGAGAGCCATCTCGTTTCATCGCAAAAAAAAATGCTGTGATTATCTTTGTTACCTGCACAGTTAACAGTGAATTGTTAGAAGTAGAAAAAATAAAAACAGATTTATAGATTTTCAAACTGTATATGTAAAGTGAATTTTCTGACTGTAAACGCCAATTTTTGAAAATTTCTACCACTCTCACATGCAACAATACTCTGATCATGACAAACAACAGTAAATGGATATTAATGGTCTAATATCTATGGCAAAACGCCCTTACACTATCAACCATGCACACTGCGTAACTATAGATATTTAAGCAACTAAGTTCACAAGCTCACATTAAAGCTAGCGTTTTAAAGTAGAGAAGAAAGAAGTCGTAAAGTTATTCTTTTGATCTGCCTGACTACTGTCATGAATGAGCTTCCTCTCCCGGATGTCTTGCCTTATCTAATCCTCTTAATCATTAGCTTACAGTTGGAGCTTATTAAAGATATGATTATATCTCTTTTATTAGCGGATGAATACTATTTTTAAAGAACGATAAGGACTCCCTTCGCTTGCTGGGTTAGTTAATAAAAGACATAATCGCACTATCTCCTTTGCATGGCTTAGTTCATACCTAAGCTTATAGGTCTGGTTGCTGGGATGGCTCGCTTGTATACTTGCTTTCATGAATACGATAGAAGTTTTTCTTTTGCTTGCTTTCCTTAATAAGCTCTTCCTTGCTATCAGACTTCCTTTCTCCTGGAGAATCACCACTCTAATTCTTTTGATAGTAGGCTGCCTCCATTGAGAAGGTTATGAGAGGATTTTGGATGACTCGATAAGAATACATTCCCATACTGATTAGGCTTTACACAAAAATAAATAAATAAATGAATAAAAATAAACATAAAACACCATGGTTGGTTTAAATTGCATATAATATACCACCCTAGATCCTAGCCAAAAGAAGGGCTACATCAGTATGGTATCGCCGACATCTCCACGTATTTACCAGCTTCAATGGTTGGCTGGATGCCCCTCTCCTTCCAAGTAAGTGCTGAATGATGCATGGTAGCACAATATGTTAAATTTTACTTGTTTTTATGCACCCATTTGTTAAATTCATATCAGCGCCTTCACTGTTTTTGCGCCCTCCTATTACAGAGACCCCGAAAAGAATAAATTTTTTTTTTTTCGTTAAATATAAATGCAAGCATTATAAAATTCCTTTACCAGCATCACTGCTGCAACCTCTACCAGGCAACGTTTACCAGGCAACGTTTACCAGGACTGGTTGAACCGGTTTTCTGTATCGAAAAAAAAAATAAAAATAAATTAAATCTCTGATTCTATTAGTAGAATTTAAACACGAAATCACAGAGAACTGAAAAATGAATAAATCTCGGAATCTAAGTAAATATATAGTTAAAAGTGGACAAATCATTCCAGCAGAAACAATTGAAAACACATTCTAAGCAGAATAAAAGAATTATGTGTAGAAGATGTCTTCCCTGCACATTATATCGTGTCATACGACAAGATTCTCTTCAATTTTATTTGCAGTTTATTTACCAACAGGCAATTTGTGCTCGAAGGAATCTACAGTTCAATTCATAACCTGGAACTTGGCCCTGCCTCGCCCTAAAGGACTTCGTTCTGGATAGATCAGTAAGGAGAGCCTCGGTCCAGCCTTCGATAATACTGCTCTTCTCTTATTTAATGAAAGGCCTTTCCTCTCAAGTCGCTAGCTAGAAATCGATGATATTGCAGGCATGTAAAAACCAGAAGTTTGTAGGAACCAATCCTTTATTATCAAAAAAATTATTTCAACCCATGAGCAATACGGTTGAAGAAGAGAACATCTCATCTACACTAGGGCGCAACACACAGGGGTGCAACCCACAGGGAGCTGGGCATAGCCCGGCTAGCAAGGTCGTGAGCCTGCGGCCTCAGCTCAGCCCGGCCCAGTGGCCTACGGCCAGGGCAGCACACAAAAAAAAACCTTAGGGTTTGCTGGATAGAACTGAACTAGACAAAATCTTAGGGTTTACAGACCTAACCCTAACCCTGATAGAAGAGCTATCACTGATCCCTCATCGCTCTTGTTCACCATGTTTTCCAAATTTATATTTAGCTCGAATCACAAACACTCTAAATATTAACACTACACATCATTTGATGACAAAATGCAGGCTAAAGGCGAAAGAAAACATTTATGAAGGATGAAAAAGAAAATAATGCTAATCTGACAGGCCATGAGAGAGTTAAATGGAGGACTCAGATTCGCCTTACTCTCAGAGAAGCGTGCCATGAAGGCTGCGGCGGATTCTTAGACGTGTTTGGTGTAAGCAGCCAGGCTACCAAGCCAAAGCAGGGCATAATATACTCTGTATTTAATCGATCATCACAGTCCTGTGGCCTCCGTACCCTGCCAAAGCAGCCGCCTCATGGATTGAATCTCAGGGCAAACGAGAAAGAATTTGGCACTTAAACGTATTTAGACCTGAAAGAGGCCGAGAGGCTCGCCATGGCTGAGTTGCGGAGCTATGGCTGAGTTGCAGAACTCGCTCGCCATGGGAGATGTAGAGCAGAGCTCACTAAAAAAAAAAAAAATACGATTGAGGAAAATGAACCAGGGTTTGACCTCGTTAATAGAAATTGTATATTATTTAATTGCATGGTCGAATGGCCCATGAGAGGCCACGTGCCTTAGGTTAAG
>LPNX010417806.1:38043-85528 GCA_001517045.1 Pseudotsuga menziesii | reverse complement strand
GATCAGGGTTTTGGTTAGCAGGGGCCGCATTATTATTATCGGGGGGATTAGGGGGTTGACCAGCTTGGTCTGTAGGTTGGTTGTTTCCACGATTTCGGCCCTTTCCACGGTTTTGTTGGCCCTGGTTGCGTTGGTTGTTCTGGTTTTGCTGCGGGTTTTGTTGGGTGTAAACTTTCCCTTGGGTAGCAGGTGGATTCTGAGGTTGCGCAGGTGCTGGAGCAGGCTGCGGTGGATGATATGTAGGTGGAGGCTGCGCAGGTGCAGCAACTTGAGGGGGTTACTGATAGGGCTGTGGAGCGGGTTGTGGGTTTGCCGCAGGGGCTGCCTGTGGCGGGTAATAAGCGGGTTGGGCTTGTGAAGGCACAGGAGCTGGTGCATCCTGCTGGTGGTAGTAGGGCTGAGGTGCGACCGGGGGGGCGTAAGAGGGAGTCGCATGACCAAAACATTGAGGTGGACATGAGGGTCCATGGGAATGGTGGTGATGTGTCATGGGAGCATACGAGTTGGTTGCTCTAGAATGTGAGGTAGCCCGCGAAAGGCCAGGGCCAGGGGTAGGACGTGCTATGGAAAATGGTTGAGGATGCAAAGAGACACAGCCAATGATGCCATCGACAGCGTGGGATGCCCCCGGTGCATCGTGCTGGGAGGAATCACCGTGAGGGGCGTCAGGTATAATGGTATAGAGATAACCCGACTGGGCGTAAATGAGGTCGAATTGTTGGGCCTTAAGGATGGCCTCTTCTTCAGACGGGGGTCTTTCGGATGCCACATCCTTAGTAATGACAGGAAGAAGGGATTTGAGGAACCAATCTAGGAAGATACGGTCGTCTAATTTGATCTTGCATAACCTACGGCGTCGACGCCACTCATGAATGTGGTCCGTGATGTGGGTAGCCATGTTTTGTCTGCATGATAGGAGGATCTCAATGCCCGCGTCATAGCGGACAGGTAACTAGAAGAAATGCAGGAAGGTTGAGGCAAGGGAAGCAAAGGTGGCATGGGTTCCATGGGGTTGCTTGATATACCACTTGGCTGCAGAGCCAGTGAAGGTGCGATGTAATAGACGGAGGTGAATAGAGTCATCCACTATGGAGTTGGAGGAACACCATAGATGGAAGGACATAATGTGGTTTTGTGGGTCCTCACCTGCCTTGCCCTCGAACTTAGGGATGTCAGAGGGGAGCTTGGTGGGCATGTGAGGCCACGCAGGGTCATGTCGAATAGGGTCGTTGGTCAATCTGGCTAGGTCAGGCAGGTTGAGGCTAGCCATGAATGGCAAACTGGAAGAAGGATGTGACACCGTAGTGGGTTGGACCAAGTTGGGGCCAATGCCCCCAAGTGGAGGGGTCATGTGAGGGAGGTTTCGCCCAAGTGGGGGAACTAAGGTGGTATAGGACGGTCCTGCACCACCATGGGTAGTGTGAGCCACTGATGGAGTGGGAATAGGTATTCCCGCTGCGGGAATAGGTGCCATGAGGGGAACGATAGATGGGGGCCCCATGGAGGGCATACCCAAAGCAGGTGTGGTAACTGGTGTAGTGGTGGATGTGCCACCAATGGTCCCTACCAAGAAGGGAGTGGAAGTCACGCCATCCATGGGGCTAGTAGGGGCAGTGTAAATGGGGTTCTCAGACTCTAGCTCATAATCAGAGGTAAAATAAGGAGCGTCAATATCTGGTAACAGAGTCCTATGCCGCTGACGAGTGGAGTCAAGTGACAAGGCTCGAGATCTATGATAAGTGGTATCAAGTGAGGATGATCTGTGTCGATGACGGGTGGTTTCAAGTGAACCGTACTGTGGGGGCTCGCCCCTGAGGTGCTGAGAATGTCTCGGGGACGCAATGGTAACAGATGGTGTCAAATCTCTGTGGGTTGAGGTGGGTAAAAAACAGCTCAAAATCCCTATTGCAACCGAGTGTGCAGAAGGAGAGCTCAAAAAATAGGGCAATCAGAACAACAACCAACTCAAAACACCCACTGTAACAACTGTGCTACAATAGGTGGAGTGTCAACAGAAATGGTCAGAATACCAACAAGCAGCAGGTTTCCTAAAAATAAAAAATGGTGGACTCACTAGACCAAAAGGAGGTAAGGGAGCATGCAAACACCTAAATAAAAGTATTCTGACTCAACTAGACATATCCTCTGCAAGGTGATGAAATCCAAGTTAGACAATATGAATAGGAAAGCCAAGTGGCTAAGATATCCCCCTACCGGGAGGGACACCGGGTAGTCAATCCTAGAAGAATGGCAACTAAGATACCCCGTTCATGACACGTCCAGAAAGGTGAATCTGTCGTTTGGTCCTTTTACTGCAATACCCCTATACAGGGATATCCCGAGAACTGTGAAAGGTAGCCCTTCGGTTATTGAATGGAGTGTGGTATTCCACTCAGGCCTCCGGAACCAGTCTCGCGACTTCAACCCTCCTAGGGGAGAGGCCCTCTGGTAAACTGGTTGTGACCGTGCCAAAAAGTACTAGGGGATTTTGGTTCCCTAATTGGACAACAGTTATAACTCAAGTGTAAGTAACCGAGGGGTGTTATTAGAAGCCTATCCCCCCGATCCTACCTAACTACAAAGATTCTTTTGTGTTCCCCAAGTGGGGTTAGAATATTGGTTGAGTTAAATAGTTTTTTAAGGCTCACTTGAATTATGTGACAGAGTGTGTGCTCGTGAGGTGATGAACCCAAAATATAAGTGCCACAAGGGGGGCAACTTTCTAACTAATAATAATACTGAATTCAAAACTTTAACATGCAAAATTTTCTGAATTAAAATGCTGAAATTTTAAACAGATTCTGTAAAAGGGAACATAAATGATGTTGTAGAAAAGGCTGTAGGGAAGTAGGGCTGCAGGTAGAACAGATGGCTGCGCAGATGCGAAAAATATTGCAGCAAAGGGGCCAAAACTGTAGCTAGGGTTTTAACCCTAGCTTGTGCGAATGAGCACCTACTAAGGAGAAGGGAATCCTTAGTAGCAGTTCAGTAAATGTAAATTAAAATGCTAAGACAGAAATACAAATTACTCTAAACATGTGCATGAAACAGAAAAACAAGATATAAAGAATGGCTTTTGTATTAATGTTACCTCCAATGTGAAGGTTGGTGAAGCCCTTTGCAGTGATCCAAGAAGGTTGCTCCAAGCTCCAACTTGCTCCTTCTCTTTCTCCAATGGTGGAAATGGGCCAAAAGGGGCTCTCAAGGTGAAAGTAGCTCAAGGGTGAGCTAGGGTTTCAAGAGCTACTTTGGCAGAGTAAGGGTGCTTATGATTGTGGATGTGAAATAAGGGGTCTCCATCACCTATTTATAGTTTTTCAGTGGTGGAGTGATGGCCCATGGTTTTGGAAACCATATGGTTTAGGGCAACTGTATAGGGTTTTTTCCTCCTTTTCCTCATTATTTTATGTTTTTTCTTCCCTTTTTGAGGCTTTTTTGACGGTTTCATGGCCTTTTGGAGGCTTTTTAGTGGGATTTTCAGGGTTTTCAAGGGAAATATGGTAGGAAAATGGACAAATGAGCCATGTAGTGGGGTAGATGAGGTAGTGAATACTTTTTGGGTGTTAACACTAACCTGAGAAGAAGACACTGTGCAGCTACGGGAACTAGGGATTCCTAGTTTGTGGATCTTCCTCCACAGATTTTTAGCAAAAGAAAGGTGGAATAACTCTCCTCCTTAGGGCGCATCTTTCTATCGAAACAAAATCCAATTCTGACATTTTTCAGTTTTGGATCTGTCACTACGGTTGGAAATTAGGGCTTTTCACAGAAGAGGAATTTTTCAGTGAGCCTAGGCCTGGATTGATCTCCTCCCCAAAATCAAAGTTAGGGACAAATTTCAAGGCATTTGGGTGGACAAAACTTCAGAAAAGAAAAACCCTAATTTGCTCCTGAACCAGCTCTGCAGGATTTTAGCTCAAGTTTCAGATCCGACATCTTGAACCTAGTAAGATCTAAAATCTTTTGTATTTCCATTTGAGGTTCTCATTTAAAGATGTCTCATAATACCAAGCTTGATGAAAAGCTTGATGGAGCTGAAAACTTCCGAGCTTGGAAGTATAGGATCTCTTTGGTCCTGGAAGAGAATGAATTAGACTCCTACATCCATGAGGAGGTTCTAGTTCTAGAGGGAGATGAGGAAAAATCATTACATAAGAAGAATATGGTTATGGAAAAGAGGATCATTGTTTATTCTATCAAGGATCACCTTATCCCACAGGTGTCCTCTCTCAAGACAACTAAAGCTATGTTTGATGCCCTAACCAAATTGTTTGAAGGAAAGAACATCAATCGGAAGATGACCCTGAGAAACCAACTGAAGAATGTGAAGATTCAGAATGCAGAAACCATCCAGTCTTACTTCACAAGAGTTTCTCAAATCAAAGAGAAACTAGAAGAAGTTGATGAAGAAGTGGAAAATGCAGAGATTGTGATGACTACTTTGAATGGCCTTCCTAGGTCACGTGATGCTTTCATTCAAGGAATCTGTGCTAGAAAGAAGTTCTTCAAATTCAGCAGACTATGGGAAGAATGCTCTCAAGAAGAAGCTCAGATAGTAGCCCGAGAAGAGAAGATGGGAAGTGAAGACCAAGCTCTCACGGTACACTCCAAGACTCACTCCAAGTCAACAAGAAAGAAAACTCATCACTTCAGAGGTAAGCACTCTCAGAAAGATAATACTAGAAGAGATGTATCTAGGATCATATGCTATACTTGTGATGAAGCAAGACACTATGCAAGGAATTTTCCTAACAAACAGAAGATAGTAAAGAAGAGAAACAAAAGAAGACATCATGCTCATGCTGCAGAAGATGATGAACCATCCAGAAAGAGATCCAAATATGAAAGTGAAGATTCTTCAAGCGAGGATGAATATGTTCTGATATCAGCTTTCACATGTAACATTACTCATGGAAGTGATGATTGGCTTATAGATATTGGGGCTTCCAAACATATGACTGGATTCAAGGAATCCTTTGTAAGACTGTCAGAACATGAATCACCTCACAAGGTGAAGCTAGGAGATGACTACCAATATCCAATAAAAGGTAGTGGGGAATCTTCATATAAGTTAGACTCTGGAAAATCTCTAACAATGAAAGAAGTGTTGTTTGTGCCAGGACTCAAGAAGGAACTTCTATCCATATCAGCATTAGATGCAAAAGGAATGTGGGTTGCATTCATAGATGGTCAAGTCATCATGTGGCCAAAAGGAAAACTATCGATGATGCGGTAGTAATTGGAGAACAAGAAGGAGGATTATACAAATTGAAGGGCCATCCAGAACAAGCCTTGGTCCATGACACAGTAGAACCAAGTGAACTTTGGCATAGAATACTTGCACATGTGCATTACAGAGCACTACCTATTGCAAGCAAAGCTATCGAAGGTCTTCCAGAAATTCAAGCAAAACATGATGGGGTCTGCAAAGGATGTGCGAAAGGAAAGAATACAAAGAAGGCATTTCCAAGCAGTAAAAGCAAAGCAAAAGGAATCTTGGAAATCATCCACTCCGATGTATGCAGTCCTATGTCATCAAACTCTCTAAGCGAGTATGCATATTATGTTTCTTTTATTGATGACTTTTCTAGGAAGACATGGGTTTACTTTATGAAGAACAAATATGAAGTATTCAACAAGTTTAAAGAATTCAAAGCCTTGATTGAAAACCATACTAAAAAGAAGATCAATACCATTCGATCAGATAATGGTGGAGAATTCACTTCAAATGAATTCAAAGAGCTATTCAAAGAATCAGGGCTTAAGAGGGAGTTGTCCACTCCTTATAATCCACAACAGAATGGGGTTGTGGAACGGAAGAACAGAACTATCATGGAAGCTGCAAAAGCAATGCTTCATGATCAAGACCTTCCTATGCATCTTTGGGCAGAAGCTGCTAGAACAACGATGTATGTACAGAACCGTACTCCACATAGAGTACTCGAGAACAAGACTCCTGAAGAAGTCTTCTCTAGCAAGAAACCAGAAGTCATCCATCTTAGAATATTCGGTTGTCCTATGTACATCCACATTCCAAAAGAGAAGAGGACTAAATTAGATCCTTCAGGAAAGAAGAGCATATTTGTGGGATACTCTGAAAGCTCGAAGGCTTACAGAATATATTTCCTAGGATATAAGAAGATTGACATCAGCAGGGATGTGACATTTGATGAAGACACAACTTACAACAAATCCAGAAAGAGACCTGCTGAAGAACCTGAAGAAGCAGAAGCACCCAGAATTCATGATACAACCATGAATGAAGAAACTTGAGAAGAAGATCGAGTATTTGAAGAACCACAAAGACCTATAGATCCACCTCTCGATAATAATCCTCATAAGAGGAAACCTGCTTGGGTACGAGAACTTATCCAAGGTGCAGAAAGATATGGGGCTCCAGAAGAGAATTACAGAGAAAGAAAGAGGACCAAATCCAATTCTGGGTATGTAGCTTTACTATGTGATTTCATTGATAAAGAACCTTCCAGTTGTGAAGAAGCAGCAGAACAGAAAGAATGGAAGGATGCTATGATCGAAGAGTACCAATTGATCATGAAGAATGATGTTTGGGATGTTGTCCCAAGACTAGAAGGGAAGTCAGTGGTAACTTCCAAATGGATCTACAAGATCAACATGCTGCAAAAGGTAGCATTGAAAAGTATAAGGCAAGATTTGTAGCTCGAGGTTTCTCTCAGAAAGTGGGAATAGACTATGAAGAGACCTTTGCACCTGTAGCCAGATACATTTCCATTGGGTCAGTACTTGCTCTAGCTGCAGTAATGAAATGGAAGATACACCAGATGGATATCAAGACTGCCTTCTTGAATGGTGTAGTAGAAGAAGAAGTGTATGTAGAAAAACCACTCGGTTTTGAGACACATAACAGAGAGTCTCATGTATGTAGATTGAAGAAAGCCCTGTACGGTTTGAAATAGGAACCCATGACATGGTATGGAAAAATTGATAGCTTTCTATCCAGTTTGGGCTTTACCAAGAGTAAAGCAGATTCCAACCTTTACTACAAGGTTGAAGATGGCAACCCAGTGATGCTTCTACTATATGTAGATGATCTGTTCATGACAGGAATGGATGGGTTGATTGTTGATATGAAGAGAAAACTTGCTGCTGAGTATGAGATGAAGGACTTGGGTATGATGCATTACTTTCTTGGTATGGAGGTGTGGCAGAGTGCGAATGGAATCTTCCTTGGACAAGGGAAGTATGCAGTAGAGATCCTGAAGAGGTTTGGGATGATGGACTACAAAACTATGGCCATACCTATGGCATCGAACCTGAAGCTATTGAGTGATGCTTCATCAAAGATGGTTGATGCTACGATGCATCGTCAGATGATTGGGTCATGGATGTATCTGATGAACACGAGACCGGACATTTGCTTTGCTGTGAACACCTTGAGCCAATTCTTGACAGATCTGAGACATGTTCACTTGACTGCTGCAAAGCATATCTGAGGTACCTAAGGGGTACAATTGATTATGGGCTCAAATACGATGTGAATCAAAAGATTAACCTGGAGGGTTATGTTGATTCAGATTGGGCAAGCAATGCCATTGATAGGAAGAGTACTTTAGGATGTTGCTTCAGTATGGGATCAGGTGTGATCTCTTGGTTTAGCAGGAAGCAATCCTGTGTGGCACTGAGTACAGCTAAAGCAGAGTATGTTGTAGTTTGTTCAGCTAGTTGTGAGGCAGTATGGCTACGTAAGCTACTATTTGATATATTTGATCTCCAGTTGGATGCTACTTGTATACATTGTGACAACTAGAGTTGTGTAAAGTTGTCAGAGAATCTAGTGTTCTATGACAAGTTGAAGCATATCGAGATCAAGTACCACTATATCAGGGATATGGTGCAGAGAGGAGCAGTGAAGCTCCAGTATGTTGCGACGAAGGAACAGATAGTTGATGTGTTGACAAAGCCATTAGCCAGAGTGAAGTTCGAGTACTTCAGGGAGAAGCTTGGTGTTCTCCAGATCGAGGTTTCCTCCAAGGGAAAGTGATGAGTCCCAAAGCCATTCTGACGAGGAGGTCATATGTAAGGGCTGAGCCATTCTGTCATGGTGAGAGGATTTAGTTCCTTCCATGTCAGATATGAGTGCTAAGGATCCAAATCCATTTTGACGAGTAGGTTAGATGTAAGGGCTGAGCCATTCTTTCATGGTGAGAGGATTCAGTTCCTTCCATGACATATATGAGTGCTGGCCATTCTATCGAGTAGGACAAATGTAAGGGAAACTGCCACTCTCCGGGAGAGTGGAGGCACCTGGTCAGTTACTAGGTAGCTCAGTCTGGGACTAGGGGTCATTCTGACGAGGGTGTAGGATTCAGTTCCTACCAGGTCAGATGTGAGTGCATGCCCTTCTGACAAGGGTGTAGGATTTGGTTCCTACTAGGTCAGATGTAAGTGTAGAAATATTCTATCACTGTGAGCAGGATGCGATTCCAGCCTGCATGAAAGTATGGAAATATTTCATCACTGTGAGTAGGATGTGTTCCCGCCTTGATAGAAGTCTTCCATCATTGTGAGTAGGATGCGATTCCATCCTGGATGAAAGTATGGAAATCTTTCATCACTGTGAGTAGGATGTGTTCCCGCCTGGATGGAAGTATGCCTTTCTAACGAGTAGGTCAGATATAAGTGCTGAAGCCATTTCACAGATGGTCGTAGATGTGCCTACCATGCTGGTGAATGTGAGTGCTGGGCCTTTCTGATGTGATTGTAGTTTACTACATGATCAGATGTAAGTGCTGGATGAAGACCTACCTGATGGCTAGGCCTACAAACAGCATGAAAGAAGGCTGGCGCTGTAGAACTTCCTATGATGAGATAGTACACACATGATGATGAACAGGGTAGATCCAGATCAAGCTATGATCCAGATCCAGTTATGATGACTCCGAGAGATCCAGATCGAGTGATGATCCAGATCCAGCAGTGATGATCCATATCTAGAGATGATCCAGATCCAGATCCAGATCGAGTGATGATCCAGATCTAGTCCAGTGAAGTTGATCCAGATCGAGAGATGATCCAGATCCAGTGATGATGTTCCATGATGATCAAGAGATGATCCATACTTGAAGGATGACGATGAATTGAAGATGAAGATGACTTGAAGACTCAGAAGACTCGAGATGCAGATGACGAGATGATCCAGTTGATACAGAGAAGACGACCAATGCTGAAAATCGTGTCGAAAGAATACCTTCCTAGTTAAGAGGGAGTGTTAATGTATTTGTAACTTCGGAATGTATTCATTTATGTATCTTATGTATTGTAACCCGATGTTTATTTTGGGATGTATCTATTATGTATTTGAGTCATGTTGTCATGCCCCAATGTTCCGATCGGGAGAATCAATAATGTAAACAAGTCATGTCAAGTCATAGTGGGTAACTCTCCGATTGTGTAAGAGTTAAAGTCCCCACAGTTTCAGGGCACTAGGGTTATTAGACCCTCCTAGAGATGTCGGCTCTAGTAAGTAATTGTTAAGTAAGGCCGACATGATTGAGTGCACTTCAAGTGAACGAAAGAATATAAATAGAGAGTGAGCCTCTCTATTTGTCACACACATCACTCACTGACTCAAGTTTAGTGCATAAGTGAGGAAGGAAATACACTGGGACTAGACAAGAAGAAGATTACTGCTGTTGGGAGTCCATCTTACTGTTTTGGGGTTTTACATCTTTTGCTGATTCTATCTCTGAGGAAGTTGTGGGGTTTTCTCCATTTATGGTTCCCCCGATCAAAAACACTGTGTTCATTGTCTCTTGTGTTTGATTGTTGTACTTGTTATTCTCTCAGTAAAGATCCTAACATAATGCTAGCTTAATGTTGAAAAACTAACACTTCTTTAAACTGTGAGAATGTGGCATGGAATTTGGCTGCAGTCATTCGGTCGGTATCATCCTTGTCGGTGGTTCCAACTTTGAGTACTGTGCGAATAGGTTTGGTCGTATTGACATGGTTTGATTTATGTCTAAAACTTTTCCCTTCTGTATTTTCATTTTCTAACTGTATTCTTGTCGACTATGGTATTGTCCTGGTTTGTATATTGGTATAGTTCATTGTCTGTTGGTTGTCTTTTAAGAGTTTGTTTTCTGTCGACTGTATAAATTCTTTAATATGTTTTGCTGTTTCGACCAAATTCTTATTTTGTGGTATAAAGTTGAAATCTTTGATAAAATTTTCTCTGAGTTCAGGCCATAGGAATTTTTCACCTTGAGCTTCCTCCATCTTATACCATTTGTTTGGTAAGTCGGTGAGGGTTGATGGGAACAGATGTGGCCATGCACGTTCATCTTTGTACCCAAGTCTTCTCCATTCTTTTTCACATGTCTTAATATGGTCTTATGGATTCTGTCCTTGAATGAAAATAGGTATCTGAGCTTGGTTGGTTAACTTCTTTCCTCCAAACCTTTCTACAAAGTAAGTCGAAGCTGTTGTCTAGGTCTGCAGTCTTGTCTGATGGGTATCCCACCATCTAGCAGCTTGTCCTGTAAAAGTTTCTACTAAACTTTGTAGTCGACCATGTTCACCAATATTATTGGACACTTGTTCTATGTGCATGATTGGTGATTCTCTTTCCTTATATCTTGTTTTTTATGTATTATTTATATTTGTAGGTTTTAAAGTAGGGTATTCCCTAATTTGTTTCTCAAATATTTTTGGTACAATGGACACTATGAAGCACTGTTGGGTGGGATTTTTCTATACTTTTTGGATAGTCCAGCACCCTCTTCCTTGTTTTTTGTAGTTCTCGACTTCCCAATCATATAATTCTACATCTAAATTATATCTTACTGAGTTTTGGTTTCCCAAATGAAGTTCTCCATAGATATTAGGTTAAGTATAATCTGCATTATTTTGTATCTGATAAAGTTGTCATATATCAACTTCTTCATTGATAGGTTATGTCCAATGTTCTCCTTGGGATGGATGAATTGGTACAATGACCTTTTTTCCATTTCCTTTTAATTTTATTCTCTCTTTATCTAGGGATATTGACGCTTTCATATTTCTTCCCCAAGGTCAACCTACTAACGCTGGGAAGGAGCTGGATCCTTCCTTAGGGTCAATAATTTCGAAGTCGAATTTGGTTGATATTCCCTTAATTGTGGTGTCCACATTTTTCCAGACCCCAATAGGTCAGCTAGTTTCAGGTATATACTTGACTCAAATAGTCGAGGTCTACCTAACTATTCCCATGTGTGTCGAGTCATAATATTTACCTGTGATCTGAAATCAAGTACAACTTGTTGGACATGGTATCCTTCAATTTCCAAGTCGACAAGTGGGTCGGCATCAGTTTTATCTTTTTGATTTAGACTGTAGATATTCTTTTTTTTTTTTCGGTGTTGTTGTGTTTTATTTCATATAATAAGTCGATGAATTGAGATACTAAGTTATCTGTCTGTACTAGCTGTATTAATTCTTTTATTGTGTTATGTCGATTGTCGTTTGCTTCTTCCTATCATGCAAATTATTTAAATATATTTGTTTTATCTTTATATATTTGTTTTTCATTAACTGGGTCAGGATAAACATTTTTCTCTTTTATCTTTCTTAATTGGGGGTTATCACTCCCAGTTTTCATCCCTTGTCGGGTTACAATATGTAAATTCTTCGTATTGATAGTATCATGTTTTTGCACACATGACAAGACATTAACATTCTTCTTTTTATTTATCTTTTCAAGCATAATAGGGAAATCCTCTAATGAGTGATCCCCTATGCCACAATTAGTACAGAATTTGAGGTCAATCCTATCCTTGTATGGACAGTCTGCATGTCGGTGTCCCTCCTTATAACATGTGAAACATTGGATGGGTCGACGTGGTCAGTTGTCTCGATTCCCAGAGAATCGACTTTGACCTCCATAGCCTCCATGTCGGTTGTCATATTGGCACTCGTATCTTCGACCTTCGTATCTTTGATTGTTCTGATCATTTGGTGTGTGGTTTTGCTCATTACTTTGTGCAAATACATTGGTCTGATAGACTGCATGATAATTTTGTCGGTTCTTGAGATTCAGATGGCATTCGGCCGTGTTATGATTTTTAGTTTCTCATATTGCACACCAAGATGCCTTTCCATTCTTCATGTTGAATGGGAAATATTTTGTCAAGTGGTATCCATCCTCTTGGAAAATGTCGCAAAAACATTTAGTCTGCACGAATCGAACTTCCTGTCAGTTGATGTCCTGTCGACAGTTGTCTTTTGAATGTTCGGTCGCCGAGCACTTTGTGCACCAGATATCCTAACTTTTGAGGTTTAATTCTTTTAATGACTTATGTACGCTCTCAAGCTGTTCTTCTAATCTGTGATCGGTGGAGTATGCTAGTATGTCCTCATCCATTTCTACTTAGAGAGGTTTTGTAAGTGCATCTTCGTAAGTCTTGAATGTCTCTAGACTTATGTGTCGGTGAATTTTCTATGATAAACCTACAAGAAACCATTGGATTAATAATTGTTCATCAATAACATATTCCAATTGGCTAAGAAGTTCTTTCCATCATTTATTGTAATCACAGACGATTTCTCCTGGCTTCTGTGATGTCGTTTTTAGTTTCTTTGTTGCCAGATGTTTTGCATCTGAATTTTTGAAAAAATGATAGAAATTGTGCTTTGATCTCAACTTTGGTTTCTTGGGGTGTTCTTTTAGAAAAGTTCATGTACTAAGTTAATGCCCTTTGCCTCAAGGCACCAGTGAACTGCGCCATTTTCCTGTCTTCGTTCGTAACTTGGTTAGCCTCCCAAGTTGACTCACAGACGAACCAGTGTCATCTAGGGTCCTCATCACCCTCATATAGAGGAATGTGTGCTGACCCATGACCCATATCAGAGTCACTATCACTGCTTTCAGGAGGTGGCGGTGGTGGAGGTGGTGGTGGGTTTATTTGCTTATTCCTCTCTACGGAACTATCATCGACGGAAATCTCATTCCCATCGGTTGTTTTTGTCATTTCCTCTTCGACCAGCAGTCGGTTGGTGTCAAATTCTTCTATCAATGTCCAACTGCAATTATCTGTTTGCAGTTCTGAATGTTCTATGTCCTCCAAAGCTGTATTTAGCAGGGGGGGTGCTCCTTCATGTGTCGATAAAAGTAATTCGATACTTCAGTTGGAGGGTACTTCTTGAAGCGTAACCCAATTTCCTTCTTCTGGTCAATCGATAATGAGATGTCTACCAGTGTATGTCTCGTTATCTAGTCGGCTCCATATACCAAAGTCACCAGCTCCTAGTCTGAGGTCTTCTTCGACAATAGCTTGTATCTAGGTACATGGATCCGTCGAAGGTTTTACTTCCTGGGGAACTTCTAATTGGAGAGCTTCTTGCTGCTCTATCCACAGTTCTTCTTCCATAGGGGACGCCTCTTCTTCCATTCCTTTTTCTTGTCGGTCATGACCTGACTCCGGTGGATCTCTTTCCTGGTCGGTCACCCTAGTACTCATTCCTCGCTACATTGCTAAGGCTCTTTCTCTTCTTTCTTCCCTACTTTGTAGCCTCCTCTCCCTCTCTATTTCTGGAAGTACGTCATACCTTTGTGTGACAGTGTCTTCTTGATTTCCTTTTTAGGTTGACTTCTCATTACTGGTGATTGGTATTTCTTTTAGTTGACTAGAATCCACTCCACTTTATTTCGACAAATGAGCAGCTACCCCCCCATAGCCTACCTGACGCTTTAGAAAGACCAGATAGTTCTATCTACTCGCTTAGGAAGTATTCCGACTCCCTTTCTGCAATGAATTTTTCCCACCTCTTTTTCTTTTCCACCCAATTAGGGTTTAATGGCGGTCCACAAAGTGATGGATGGGGTTTGACAATATTACCCACTCCCTTCTCGATCAGGAATTTAAATAGCAAGGTCGGTAAGGAACACAAAAATTGCTCGGTGAGGTCTGTGTAGAATTTCTTCTTGACGGCTTCCACCGAAGTTTTGTCTTCTACTGCTTGCTCTTCGCAGAATTTGTCGGCGATTTTTTCGAACCACTCCGACAAGTTTGTTCTTCCCTCGTGAATATTTTTTTCTAGTAACTATTGATCTTTATTCCCTTTCGGTCTTTTCATCTAGGAGTTTCTTTAGAAGTTGGGGCACTGATTCTACAAAATTCTCATGTGTCTCTGTAAAGAATCTTTCTTTTTCTTATGTGGTCGTCAATTTGTTTCTTCATGCATAATTCTGCAAATAATTTGCTACTTTATGCTCCCACCAGTCCTTAATCTCTTGTTCTGATATCATCTGCTTGCATACATCTCAGACATGTACTACCGAAAATGGAACTAATGTTGTAATCTCATAGATCACATAAGGTTACCAATAATACATACTAAAACATACATACATAACAGAGACAAGAGACAAGAACAAGTAGATAGAATAATAGATTATATTATCATGAGAGGGTCCATACAATATAGAGAACTGAACCGAGTTCTCATCTGGCTCAACAGCCTAATATATATGATTTACAAACAGTTACAAAATAACTACCCAGTCGGTTCGGTGAACCGACACAACCTTAGGTGGCCGACCTAATCTCTAGTTTAGTCGGCTGACCGACTTAGTCAACGAAATGATTAAGTTGGTTATCATTCAATTCGGCATACTGACTTACTCCTCTAACAGATACCATAGTAGTTGTATCCAATAGCTATATCTATTCATTTTTATTTAGTTTTTAAGTTTGCATGTTTTGGGTTGCATGAATACGAGAAGGGTACAACGTGACATTCCTATAAATCCTAGAACCCCACAGAATACTAACATTGCATTTGGTCGAGGACGTGGATGAAATCTGGCATTGGGAAGAAGGACATTCATTGACGATCTAGTTGATAGAATGAATTATTCTACTAGAGCTTGCCATTAGGAAGTGACCTGTCAGAAGGAGCCTGGTTACCCTTGGAGTGGAAGCATCAGTTTCCATAGTGGAGGACACAGGAGAAGCTGCAACACCCTCAGGTATCCCTGTGGAGGAAGACAAAGTTATTACTATGGGATCAGCTGACCGAGATTTGATATGTCACATTAATGGGAAGGTTGTGACAAATAAGGAGTGGACACGGTTCCATCAAAAATTTAACGATCAGTGGAAGCACGAAGAGGATAAAGCGGAAGAAGACATGAACAAAAGACGTGATCTAGAATATCATGAAGAAGCAATGGGGAAAATCAACATATTGAGGGTAACTCCCTGCCTGAAGGGATGGTTGCTACACTCCAGTTCCCAATTCAATAGCCATAGGGGATAGCCCCCATGAAAAATATATCGCCATCAGTGTTGCCTCGTTTTTATGGAAAAGCAGCAGAGGATCAGGATGAATTTCTTTTTGAATTTGACATCCTTTGTCATAGCTATATTTACACCACCAATGAACAGAAGCTGAAACTTTTTCCTGATACTCTGAAGGACAATGCGTTATGTTGGTTCATGAGCCTGGGTGGGGGAACTGTCACCACTTGGGACCAGATGAAACAAGTGTTCCTAGAAATATCAGGAGTACTACAATACCAAGGATAAGAGAGAAGAATTGTTTAAAATGGTACAAAGGGACGACAAAATCCTGGAGGATTTTGTTGAAAGGATTTTATACAATGTGCAGAGAGCTAGACAGACTAATATGGGGTTAAATGTGCTCAAGATAATCCAATTTTGTGGGATTAGGGATGATTTCCTAGACATGTTGAACCTGCTAGGAAAGGGGGATATCTCAAAAGAGTCATTTGAAAAGATTGTTGAACTATGCAAAAGGTATTCCAGGGGATCTTCCAGGAACAACAAATGGGACAAACGGGATAAATTAGAATGAGATGTCTTCGATAGAACATAGAAGTCATCTAATGGAGGAGCCACTCGGGTAGAAATAGGAAATATCCTCAAAAATTTCAAGACAAAAATGATGAGCTCCATCTCCTCAGAAATAGATGTCCTGAGGGAAAAGCAGAAACAAGCAGTAGAAGATCTCACACTTGGTGTATTCTTCCCTAAATGTAGGAATAACCATCCTCTAAAGGAGTGCCCACTCAACAAAGTAGAAGTGTGTCAGCTTTGTGAGCTGAACCATGACACAAAAGAATGCCCTTCACTACCTCAAGTGAAGGTAGTTCTGTAGGAATCAACTCCAGATGTGGATCTGGCCTACTTTATTGCACAGATAAAGCCTTGGCAACCTTGAAATCAAGGTATGACTCCATACTCATTTCCATTTTTGAATAACATGAATAATTGGAATAATATGCATCACATGAATACACAATTCCCTTCATCTTATTCCAACCATCAATGGTATCCTTTTCAACCTCCGATGCAAAATTTTAACTGCTGGAACTCTTGGACATAGCCACCAAACCAATAGAATTCTTGGTCTCCTGGATGGAGGAACTTCCATCCAGGGAACCAATTTCCCCATAAACAACCTCATCAATAGTTTCCACATCAAAAATTTCCTCATAAACTGTATCCTCCTCAACAATATCCTCATCCTTATCAATAGTATCAGCAGTTGCAGTTGCAACTCCTAAATATTGTTGTCCCTAATGTGCCTATACGACCGCAGCTTCCTGCTCAACCTAACCCCAACCCAAACAATAAAGTATTCCATCAATTTGAGTTTGCCAACATTTCCGTTTACTCAATTACTCCAGTTCCCTGTAACGACATCCACTTACAATCAGGGAGGGTAGTGGAGCCTTTGGTCATTGAGGATGTTCCATCCCTTGTGCCTGAAGAAAGGATGAACCAATAGTATTTATTCAATACAGTTATCCCCATTATTGAGGACGCTGAAAATCCTACAAAGATACCAGCTGAAACACAAGAAGAAACATCTATCGACACAGAGCCTACACAATTGGTTAGGTAACCACCATACCCTGAAACATTAATACTACCGAAGGCAGTGGGAAAACCTCAATTTAACATCTTAGGAGAGTTAAGAAACCTCTATGTCAAAATTCCACTCCTTCAGGCCCTTCACAATGTTCCTATCTATGTTAGAACCATTTGGGATCTATGTACAAGGAAACTAGGAAGAAAACCCAGGGATCCTCCCACTATTCATGTCATAGGAAAATTATCTGAATTAATAATGGGAAAAACCCTCTTGGCCAAATATGACGATCTTGGGAATCCCATTGTCACTATGTAGATACCCAACGTACTGGTAGATTTAGGTGCAACAATTAATGTCATGACCATTGAAACTGTAAGGAAACTCATGCTCACTAATCTCAGGCCAACTCCTATCATTTTAGAACTTGTAGATAGAGTCCACTATTAAACCTGAAGAAATATTGGATGACCTTTTCATCCTAGTTGATTCGTGGGACTATCCGGCTGACTTCTTGGTTTTACAACCCAATTCACAGCTAGGAGGACACCCACTGATCCTGGAAAGGCCCTGGCTAGCTACAGCTGATGCTTGCATCAGCTTTCGGTCTGGGTCTATGACCATATCCAATGGAACCAAGATAAATAACCTCACTCTCTATCCTCCAGCTCGGCCGAGTCTATAAGCTGAAACTCTATTAAGGATGGAGCTAGAGGAAGAGGAGGGCGTTCAGCCATTATTAATGATAGGGAAGGCCTTGACTTTTAAAGATGAAACTAAAGTCGATGATATTGATAATTTCATCAGTGAACCCACCTCTGTCAATAAACAAATTTATCAGATCTTGAATGCTACTCTAGGTGAAGAAGAACAAGAAAATCTCACAGAGGAGACATTAGTCAGTGATACTCACATAGTTCTAGTGTTGAAAAATTTGAAAAGTGCTCCTGTCGAGATAGAGTCTAGAAAAACCTTGAATATCAATCCCAGTCTTGCTCTGGATGAACAGGAATGCCTAATAACTTTCTTAAAAAACATAAGGGGGCATTTTCTTGGGAGTACACAGACATGAAGGGCATCCCTTCCAATCTGTGCACCCACCATGTTTATATCAAAAGTGACTCTCTGCCTGTGTGCTAGCCTCAACGAAGAATGGACCCCAATCTTAGGGACATAGTCAAGGAACAAATTCAAAAACTCTTGGAAGCAAGATTTATATATCCCATCTCAGATAGCGAGTGGGTGTCTCCACTCATGATAGTACCCAAGAAGAATGGTAAATGGAGAGTCTATTTGGACTATAGAGAGCTGAACAAGGCAACACAGAAACATCACTTTTCCCTGCCTTTCATTGATTAGGTACTTGAAACCTTATCTAGGAAGAAGTTTTTCTCCTTCCTGGATGGGTTTAGCGGGTACAATCAAATCCAGATTGCTCTTGAAGAGTAGGATAAAACTACCTTCACCTGTCCCTGGGGAACTTTTGCATATAAGGTGCTTCCCTTTGGCTTATGCAATGCACTAGGCACATTTGAGAGAGCCGTGATTGGCATATTTTCAGAATTGGTTAATGATAGTATGGAAATTTTCATGGATGAAGAAGCATTGAAAAATTTGGAAAAGGTTTTAACACGCTGCGAGTAGAACCAGCTATCTTCGAGCACTGAAAAGTGCCATATGATGATGTGAAGGGGTAGTGCTGGGGAATTTTATCTCTGTTGATGGCATCCAAGTAGATACCTCTAAAATTAGGGTAATTGAAAATATACCCACTCCTGGAACTCAGAAAGAGGTACGTATTTTCTTAGGGAATGTTGGTTATTACATAATATTTATAGAAAACTTTTCCAAACTTGCCTCTCCTTTGTTTTCTTTGTTAACAAAGGATGTGCAATTTATTTGGAATGAGACATGACAGACAACATTTTTTAAACTTAAGGAGAATATTTCTACAACTCCCATCCTAAGGGGGCCATATTGGGCCCTGCCTTTTCACATTTCTTTAGATGCCTCTAACACTGCCATTGGAGCAGTTTTAGGACAACATGATGGTAAAGCACCTTATGCAGTCTATTATATTAGTAAAAAATTGGCCCTTGCTAAAGTTAATTATACTGTTATCGAGAATGATTTTTTATCCATTGTTTACTCCATTAACAAATTTAGACACTACATCACTGGATATCCCACCTTTATGCACACTGACCACTCAGCCATCAAGTATCTAATGAATAAACCTATTACAAATGCTCGGGTAACTAGATGGTTGTTATTATTACATGAATTTGATATCACTATTATAGACAGACCTAGAAAATAAAATGTTGTCACTGATTTTTTATCTCGTTTTACTAACAGTGATGATAATCTTCCTTTTGAGGACTCTTTTCCAGATGAACACCTATTTACAGTTTCAGCTTATTCCCCTCGGTATGCAGATGTCGCTAACTACTTGGATATAGGGAAGCTTCCAGCACATTTGTCAAAAATATAGAAGAGAAAAATCATTCAACAAAGTGCCAGGTATTGTTGGATAGGTGGTCATCTCTTCTACACAGGCCCTGATCTTGAGATCAAAAGATGTGTAAGAGAAGATGAAATATTCCATATTCTGAAGGCCTACCATGATGAGCCATGTGGGGGATATTTTGCATATAGGAGGATAGGTCATAAGGTGTTGAGAATGGGATACTATTGGCTGACAATTTTCAGGGATGCAAAAAAAATGTCCATCCTTGTGACAGCTTCCAGAGGATAGGCCAACCTAACAGATCGAATCAAATGCCTCTCCAACCACAATCTGGGTGGTTAAACCTTTTGACAAATGGGCCTTATATTTTTTTGGCCCTATCAACCCTCATTCCAAGAAGAAATCCTACATCTTGGTTTGTACCGAATACATGACGAAATGGGTAGAAGATGTGGCTTTGGTGAAAGATAATGACTAGGCTATAATCGATTTCCTATATGGTGAAATATTTACCCATTTTGGAGTACCCAAGGAAGTGGTTACAGATGGAGGACCTCAGTTTGTGTCACATAAATTTGAAGCCTTGCTGCAGAAGTACCATATTTAGCACCGGATAGCTTCACCATACCATCCATAGGCCAATGGCCAGGTGGAAAGAACTAACAAAGTTATTGAAGCTATCCTTACCAAAACTGTTAGGAGCCATCATAGAGACTGGGATGATAGACTTCTGGAATCATTGTGGGAATATTGTACTACTTGGCACAATACTACATGTTTCTCTCCTTATGACTTGGTGTATGGAAAACGTGATGTATTCCCCATTGAATTCAAAATCAAGACCTTGAAGACAACTATGGAGGTAAACTTAGATGTGGCTAAAGCCCAGAGGAGCAGATTGAAACAATTGAATGAACTTGATGAGAAACATTTAGCTGCTATGGATCGTACAACATTAATTCAGCAACAAAGATCCAATTAGCATGAGCGATTCATCAAAAAGAAAGTCTTCTGCAAAGGAGACTGGGAATTATTATATGATTCAAGATTCAGAAGGGACTTCAATGGTAATTTACGCACAAGATGGTTGGGCCCATACCTGGTAGATAGAGTATTTGACAATGGTACAGTCTGCCTGGTTACAATTGATGAGAATCATGCACCATTATTTGCTAATGGTCACAGGCTGTGATTGTACCATAATCCCATTTTGAAGGATACATTCAATTCACAGATTGCAGCTGATTCAGAATGCCAGTTAGAACAAGGGAAGGAATCTTTCTTTGCCCTTGTCAATCTTTAGACAATTGATGTGATCCCTACATAAATTTTTGTACATAAATAAATTGATATTTTTATTATTATTTTTATTTTTCCTTTGCGCTTGATCCGTTTTTTTTTTAAAGAATATGTGTAGGGATGCACCTGAGGAGCAATGGTCATGGTCAGGCCTAACGACTAGGGGTGTCCTTTTGTAACTTCCTACTTTAGAAGAAAACTCCTTTAAAAAAACAAAAAAATGTATAGACAGTTGTAGCTGTGGTTCCTATAAAAATGCCTATTTTTTTGTTTATTTGCAGTTGCAACACCAAAAAATAACCCTTTTTCCATCTTGCGTAGCTGCAACACCGTAAAAATGCCCTTTTTTTCATCCAGCACAGCTGTAACACTGTAAAAATGCCCTTTTTCTTGTTTCGCGTAGCTGCAACACCATAAAAATGACCTTTTTCCCGTCCACGCAGCTGCAACACCGTAAAAATTTTCCTGTTTTTTTATCTACCTGCAGCTACAACACCGTAAAATAACACCCCTTTTCTAGTTCCACGCAGCTGCAACACCATAAAACCTTTCCTATTTTTTCGTTTATTTGCAGCTGCAACACTGTAACCTAATTCATTTTCCTGTCCCGTGCAGTTGCGACTCCGTTTAAAGTTTTCCCATTTTTATATTTTCCAGCGACTACAACTCTATTTGAATTTTGTCCATTTTTACCTTTTTCGGCATCTGCGACTCCACCAAATTGGTTGATTTTTCTATGGCTCACGGGTGCGACTTCCCCAATATTGGCATAACTCTTTACAATTTTGGTTCGCGACTCCTCCAAATCTGGCCAGAATTCCCACTGCCGACAATTCTGACCTACTTCACAACATTCATTATGTTTCCAGCAGGATTGACAAGATGGTTTTGGTCCGCCAGGAGAAAATATCATGACAGCACGCCAGCAATAATGTTCAAATTTAAATGGCTTCACTTCACATTCTTTATTATCCTCAAGGGTCATGGTTCATAGCATATTTACAAAGGTATGGCTTTGATTATCTACTTGATTGAGTGTTAACTAGATTTGACAATATTAATCATGCCTTCCTTCTATGCCCATTATTACACCTGCATACTGTTAACTATCACTTCGTATGACTTAATGGTCATTTAAGCTCATCCTATAACCACCACCTTTCCTAATTTGGGATAAATTTTCCCAATATTTCCATGCTCTTAACTTTCCGAATTTACCCATCTACACTCTAAGTTGTTCATGCATACTCTGTGCTTTAATCTCCATTGTTGGAACCTGCAATCTATTGGGCTCATAAAGAATTTAGAAGGAAAACAAACATGGGTATGCTAGCTTGGCATGAACCTCCAAATACGCAAGGTGACTGAGAATAAATGTTGAATTTTTCATTATTTTTGAAGCTATAGGCTAGAATTAATTCTTCCAATGCCTGAATGGGTTCCATCGAGAGATAGCTCTACAATTCTCTTTAAATATTATAGAAACCCACTCAGAGGTTAGGGGGTTACATATAGAAGTATCTGAAGCAATAGTGGCTGAAGTCACCAACCTTCCTCAGGTGGGAAGAGCCTGGTTTGGTCGAAGAATCCCCAATGCTGCTATAGTACAGGATTTTCTGATAGAGGGGGAACACATTCGTCAGTCAAGGTAAGGGATAGCATTACAGTCATTGCCTTTACCATGGGATCAAGTAGTAGTCTTCCTCAAAAAGTATATTACATGTGAAGGTAGGTATAAGACTGTTTATTTTTCCAAATTTCCTCTACTATCTCATCTATGCCATAGGGCCTTACTGAATATTCCATTTTATTTATTTAAAGACCTACACCATATGGCGAGGTTTGTCAGAATATCCAAGCATCTAAACTCCTCCCTTACCCATCATGGCCTAATCAAATTAATTATCTTAAGGGCCTTATCTCAAAGGAACCAAACCTGGGAGCAATTCATAGGTCAAACTCAAATAAACTAGGAACTCACCCTTTTTCCTGGCATTCCAATAGAGGCATATGTAGAAGTACATGTACTCTTGGGGGTTGTTCAAATCCAAGAGGAGCATGAAAATGTATAGTTGGGGGGGAATGAGTAGCAACAAAAGGATCAGAGTCCCTCCAATTTAGTTGGGGGGGGAGATGAGACTGGATCGGATGATCAGTCAGATGACCAAGCAGAGGAATTGGAGGAAAATGTAAGAGAAAACCCTGTGGAGAGATTAAATAATGTGGAAGCTCTGACAGCAGAGGCTGAAGCTGGAGCAGCATTGGATGTTGTGACAACTGAAGCTGAGGATGTTGGAGTCATGATAACAGAAGAGAATGCAAAGGTATTAACCATTGAATATTTCTTTGAATGGGGGGGGATTTTAATTGAATAAGAAATGGAGGACGCTGAGATAGAAGACATCCATTCCACATCAGTTGCAAATATGGAGATTCCTGCACCACAAAAGAAAAGAAGGAGGTCAAAATAGGAGGTGCAGGAATCACTACCAATAACAAGAAAAAGAACCAGGTCAGTTACAACAGTTGAAGTAGCATGGGCAATATGGGAAACCCTAGAAGCACAGATTGAATTCCCCATTCTGAGACCCAAAGAAAACGATGCCCAATAAGAACTGGTTGCAGAAGAACCTCAAATTGAGGGACTTTTTCATGAAAATGGTCTACTAAAAGAAGAAGTATAGACACTACAAAAAGAACTAGAAAATTGGAAGGAAGCATGCAGAAAGTAGGTAGAAAGGAAGCTGCACACACTGGTTGAAGTTGCAGATCGATTAGAAGGATCACCTCCTGCTGAGGATGGTGAGGAGGAAGAGAGAGTGGTCTACCCTGTGTGTGGGGAAATCTTTAACCAGTCAAGCTACAAAGTCATAGTTCATGCCTTTGTGACACAACAACCCATACCAGCAGCTGTGGAAGAACAAGGACAAGAAGCACCTAAGGTGGAAGTCAGGGATGCAGAATAAATGTAAATATAAATGATCCCTGGTACAAAAAAGGGGGAAAATGAACAATTACAGTCAGAACTAGTAGGAGAAACATAAGTTCTCCTGGGACAATCTGATTGGAAGGATAGTTAAGCTTCCCAAGAGCAACCTCAATAAATGGAAGTAGTAGATAAACATGGTGTTGATACATAAGAACCAACATCCCCAAAAATTATTGTTGAAGTTGCCACCCAAATTGGGGTAGATGAACCAGAGACTAAAAATATTCCTGATTTTAACGAAGAAGTCTATGGTGTGACTCTTGAACTGTCTCAGGGCACATAATTAATAGATATGGAACCTTAGCAGCAGGATAATGATGAAGATGACCAAGATGTTGTCACACAAGAACCAACATCCCCATAAATTTCTTTTGAGATTCTCATGCAACAAGAAGAAATCAATCCCGAGGTGGACATAATTCCTGATTTGGATCTAGGAGAGGATGAACAAATGCAATCATAGTCCTCGGGGGACACTGAAATTATCGAAGAACAGCTTCATATTGATGCGGACATGGAAGTAACTTAAGAACAACCCCCGCAGCATAAAGAAATATAAGGGCAGGGCTCTGACACACTAGAACCAGCAGCCTTGCATCTCCCTATCAAAGTTGTAGCTAACAATCAGGAAGATGTGGAGATTGAAATCCAGGAAGAGGTTGTCACACAAGAACCAACACCTTCACAATTGGCTACTGAAGTTGTTGTAGGAGAATTTCAAGGAGAGGATGCTATTACAAAAGAACTAGAATCCCTAGAAGTTGTTTCAGAGGCACCTATACAAGTTAAAGTTGCTAGAGGATAATTTCAAGGAGAGGATGTTGTTACACAAGAACCAACATCCCTAGAAGTTGTTTTAGAGGCACCTATACAAGTTGAAGTTGTTGTAGGAGAATTCCAAGGAGAGGATGATGTTACACAAGAAGCACCATACCTAGAAGTTATTATAGAAGTACCATGCAGGCAGTGAAAAATGTTCAAACTGGAGCATCCGATGGAAAGGTATGGACTCAACTTTTGCAAAAATTTGTCAATCTAGATTCTGATAATGAAGATCATGCTGAAGATGAAGGGATCTAGAATATGACAAAATATCTCTCAATACTAAGAATAGAAGTGAGGAAGTGGAAGAGTCAGGTGGAGAGGTATCAAGAAGGAATGGCTCCCCTTGCTGAACATAGGAAGACCATTAGGGAATTGAAGGAAAGATGGGAAAAAGAATTAATGTTCCAGAAATTTCACTGGGAAGAGATACAAAAAGAGCTGAAGGAGCTGAAAAAGTTCAAATCCATGCAGGTGGAAAAATACCAGTTGTATACTCTCTCCCAGGAACTGTTAGGTACCAGAGCACCATCCTCCTCTTACCCTGTGTTTTTATTTGAACAATTCATCTGGTTTAAACTAAAGGCTATTAAAGAAGGAAGGCCTTATGAAATAGCTACCTCATCTAAATTTATGGAAACATTTCTGGTAAGTGAGTTTATTGAACAAAACTTGCTTTGTGAGCTCTATTTACATGAGCTGGCTTGTCCCTTGGACCGCTATTTGAATCATGCCCCTTTCTTAGGTGATGTTCAGCTGAGGGAATTTGCTTCCTTTGTTAGCAATCATGTTCAGTGGGAAAGATCCTTCCAAAATTGTTCTCATAATGAGTCCCAATTTAACCTTTGGGTTTGAGGTGAACCTCAACTTCCTCGTCTTCTCCTTGCTCATTAGCAGCATAGACTCACATGTCCCATTTAAACTCAGCATATGATGGAACTTCAAGAAAAGGTTATCTCTACTTGTGTTAGCCATATTTCTAAGCATCAACAATTGGCTTTGGAAGGTAGCCAGCATAGATGGCAAGCTGCCTCTTCAACCTTGAGAATTAGAGATCCCTACTGTTACAGGAACTTTAAACATGCACTTTCTAGGATTGATGGATATGTGGGATGCATGAAGGAATGTGGAGTTAATTGGTTGGGACTCAAATTCAAATTCCCTCTCATCTGGTGGCCAACAAAATGATACAGGAAAGACTTCTCATTGACAATGGCAGAAGAGAAGAACTGTTGGAGATATTGGGTTGTCTATAATGTATTTTTTGGAAAAACATGGAACAACTGAACTCCCATATAAATTTTCCTCTCTCCATGAATGAAGTACAATGCCAGATTTAGATTCATACTAATGGACATTGTTGCATAGGGACATGCAACAGGACATTTGGGGGGAGATGTTGTGCCCAAAAATGACCCCTTTTTTACCACATTTACCTATCCCTTTTTTCCTTATCTTACTCCATTATGTACACCAAATAGATGTTTTTCTTCACTTGATCCCTTAATTCATACAGGTATGGTTAATTATTGTCTTATCTTACTAATACTTATTACTGTTGTAATAAGGGCTCTATATCTTGGATTATGATAACATATGGTGATTTTATAAAGATAATTTGAGATGTAAAGGATACAGGTGTAGTAGGATGAATGATTCAAGAGAGAGATGAACATTCATTACTGAGATGATCACCACCTATTCCATCTCTACACAAAGGATGCAGTCAAAGGTTACTATTCCACACAAGTTGTACAAGGGTGGCTGCAACAGACTCAGATGTAACAGCACGCCGCTGCTCGAGGGTAGCTACAACCGACAGAGTATCTTCTAGATTTGATCTTGTTATATCATTGTTGGCTTGAGTAACAACCTTCCTATATTTTCTGCTTCTATATTTCCCACAGCTATAATAGCGTATCATAATTGGGGTAGCCTGAAGATCAGAGATCTTCATGGCTTCCCGATATCAATGGTAGAAGTTATAATTGTGAATGTATAAATATCGGAGACTATTCTGAGCCAAGGGTTGGAAATTAATTGATCCTATTGTATAAGATATGACAAAGACTGTAGCTTCAGTTTTATTATTTAATACAAGGAGCAGGATTCTTCTGATCTCTGCATTTAACGTGTGTTAATTTCCAGTGTCTCTGTTTGAAGGTTGGGCCCGCCTTCCTACAAATATTTCTGAGTTAATTATGTGTTTAATCCCTCTGTTGCGTGGTGTGGATGTTACATTATATTTATTCTTTTCTAACAACTGCAACATTAATGATTTATTGTATGTGCCTTCAATTGATCAATAATTGCATTCCCTATGAGCTGCAACAGAGTGGTGTGACAGTCGATTGTGTAGACTATTTTCCTTTATGCAATTTGTGTGCTAGCTGTAACAGCCGATCTTGTTGGGACGCGTACCCTAAGGATTATTAGTTTTGGTAACTCCGTGGTTGTTTGTAAGCGGAGTTACGGGTCAAAATAGTCTTAGGGGAGTCGGGGTAAGTCAAAACCCCTTTTTGTAATAAACCCATGGTTTAAATCCAGGGTTTAGGGTTTTTGGGTGCCCATGGTTTGAAGCCATGGTTTTGTAATAGCGCGATGTATAAATAGGCATTTTTGTAAATAAGAAAAAGTTAGGTTTTACGATGTAAGAAAGATTAAGGCGAAGCTAAGGCTGATTTTGTAAGGAAAGGTTAAGTCCCAGCTGTGTGCGTGGACGACCTCTGCAGCTGTGTGCGCAGAGGCCTGCTGCTGTGTGTGCGGCTATTAAGGATTAAAGGGATCTGCAGCTGAGTGTGCGGATCAAACTGTGGTTTTGTAGCAAGTTGAATAAAACACAGTTTGTGGACGTAGCCCCTACACTGGGGCTGAACCACATTATATTTGGTGTTGTGGTTTCTTGTGTTATTTCTATTTCTGTTGTCTTTTATGCATTAATAACTGTATACATTTGATAACTTAGATCACTGCTAATAACAAGCTTCGCTGTGAATTCCCTGTAGTGGGTTAAGCAAGTCACGGTTGTTTATCTATCTACGAAGTTGTATAAAAGTGAATGACAAAGCTGTGTAATTGTTGATTAATAAGTTTAGGAAAGGCTAAGGTACAGTAATATCCCTCTCTGCTTGCAGAAACCTGATTCTACGGCACCCCATTGCTGTTTCGGGTGAGACTGCAACCTGTGCGCAGGTTGTTTCGAAAAGGGCCAACACAGTGGGTCTTTTGTGGGTGCCACATAAAAGGATTAAACCCGGGTCTGCCCTATTGCCCAACAAATTGGTTCCGTTGCCGGTTGAACTCAGTATCTGGTCAAGAGGGGTTTACGTCGTACCTCGAGGGCTATGTTCTGGAGGCCCTCTATGACGAAAGTCGGTGATTGGTTTGCTGCAACTTATCTGCAATTCGCGCACCAAGAGAACACAGATCCACATTGTAGCGCACGTGACTTTTTACAAAGCTATGTTTTTTGTGATGCTTATGAAATTTTCTTTGGTAGTATCCACATAGATTTGCACCAGTGGTTGTCTAGGTTAACAGAAAGAAGGACGACTTGCCAAGATTGATGGGTTCCCACGTGGAACCCCACAAGGGCCAATCTTGTGCAACATGTGAACAACGAGGTATCCCACACTGTTGATTTCTGCACGACGCGCACATTGGAAGCTTTCGTGACAGAGTTTGCCATTGACACAAGTACCTCCTTCAGTGAAGCTGAACGGGAGTTCTTCAAAGGCCCCTGTGGTAAGTTTTTGAATTCATTAAGCTTGCGGATTAAAATACTATTGGTTGAAAAGGGTATATTATGGTTTGAATCAGACTGCTAGCTTAGTCGTACTAACATATGTTTGCAAGTGATAATCCCTTCGACGAGCAAAGTGGTTTGCTGCGAAGTGGAAAAAGGTACAAAAGATATTTTGACTCCTATTCCTTAGGTCAGGCTACCGCATATTCCCCCATAAATTTTGAAGAGTCAGGCTCTAAAGAAATCCCTTTGCTTGGAAACCCTCCTGTCACCCCGCAGTGAAGCCCTGTTACCCATGAAATTTCGTCGCAGTATGACAGTCAACCAAGTCCAAGTATTCCGGCCACAAGTCAGTCTGTCCCTGTAAATCCCTACCCATCAACGTCCTGTCCCCCTCCTAGAACTGCCATGGCCAACCTGGTTGATGACATTAAGCTCCCCATCTTCAAAGGCACGGGCTCAGAGGACCCCGAACAGTTCTGGTTTTTATGTGAAGCAGTATGGAATGCGAAGAAAATTACAGAACCAGATGTGAGAGCCGTGCAGCTCATTACTTCTTTCCAGGATAAGGCTTTGACCTGGTTCATGAAGTTATCCAGTACTCAGAGCCCTACGTTAGATGAGATTAAGGCATCCATCACCAAAGAATTTAAAAATCCTAAATCGGAATCGCAGAGCATCACCGAACTCAAAGAGATTCAACAGCGGCGTGGTGAATCGGTGTGGGACTTTGACGAGAGATTGAAAGTCCTCCACACCCAAGTCAGCTTTACCATTAGTCCTACACAGCACAAGGAATGGTTTATCGTGGCATTATTACCACATATTCGAACTCCGCTCATGCAACAGAAGGTTGCTGACCAGCAAGAGGCTCTGGAAATTGCAATGAAGCTGGAGATTGCCCCCGTCGGAGATGATTCTGGTATTGCTCAAATCGAAGCGCAGCTAGCAGCGATGGCCCTGGAACTTCGCAAGATGAAGAAGGGAAAACCTTATCGCGAAGCGGTTTGGTGTACGCAATGTCGGACCGAAGGTCATGACAAGGAACGTTGCCCTCTGGTAAGCAAGTACCTGCATACAGGTGCGCCGGACCCATTTCCACCACAAGTCCTACATTGTGAGCTCTGTAGAACAACAGGTCATCACCGACCCGAGAACTTTCACCTGCTGCAACGGTACGGACAGGGACCTAAGAACCCCTACTGTAATTTCTGCAAGTCCGTAGGTCATAATGAGGATGATTGCCACACCTATGATTCCTACCGGGTGCGCAATGAAGTCCCCAGTAGTGATAGTTATGGTTACCAGGGGGGTTCCTCTGGTAGAGGTTCTTCTGGAGGCCGTGGTGGTATGGCTGGCAGAGGCCGAGGCCAGTTGGTATGTTACAATTGTAACCAAGCTGGGCATTTGGCTCGCGACTGTCGGAATCCCACTACGACATGTCGGTACTGCTGCGCAGTAGATCATGTGATTGAGCAATGCCCGTAGCTCATAGTTAAGATTCAGGCACGACAGAATGGCCCTACGCGGAATATCCAAATGATTTTAGTTGAGCCCAGACCTGCCGCAAATATCAATGTTGTCACACGGAGTGGAGCTATGACACACCCACAGGGTACAAAAATACAGCCCGCCGACGCTCGGGTTCGTAAGGCTCATGTGAAAATCCCAGCATTTGATATCACAAGAGAAAGAGAGACATTTATGGAAGTTAAGAAAGATTTTGCTGGTCCTAGCACATCCATTACACCTGTCCAACCTCAGCAACTATCTTCGTGGCCCCGGGAAGCCCCGCAGGATAGTGTAAGTACCCTATCCTCCTTTTTACAGAGTTGCCTCAAACTGTTACGAGATCAGGATGCTCTGAATGAGCTACAGAAAGTCATTGCTTCCTGCGGACCTCACCACAGTTCCGCTCAAGACAAAACTGTTCATAGAGTGAACAGAACCGACAGGGAAATGAGATTGAATGCTCATATAGGGGCATATAATCTGACTGATGTTATTTTGGACTTAGGGTCCGACGTAAATGTGTTAACTAAACAAACCTGGGAACACATGGGAAAACCCTCCCTCGCTTAGTCCCCTATCCAGTTGCGGCTAGCCAACCAGCAAAGGATTGTGCCTCTAGGAAGTTTCCTGAGTGTCCAAACAGATATTGCCGGGGTCAGTACTGTCATGGACTTCGAAGTAATTGAGATCATTGACGACACCGACCCCTACCCAGCCCTGTTAGGAATTGAATGGGCAATGGAAAATGCTGCAATCATCAACCTTAAGAGGAGACAGATGACCTTCGAAGGAAATGGTATGTGAGTTATCATACCCCTCAACCCATCCCAAGGAGAAAGATATACAGAACTGATCAGAGACAAAGGGGAGCAGGATACTCTAGACCACATCTACAACATTACAGCCCAGGAAGCAGATTATGTCGAGCCTGATGCCGACGGTGTACTAGATTGGCAATGTGATAGCTCCTGCATGTCTGATTCAGATGATGGTCTAGAGAATTGGCAGAATCGACTGTACGAACTACATGGACATAGGTGTGCGCAAGTCACTAAGTCTCTTAGATGCCTTAGTGTGCAGCCCAGAGAGTTGCCTACCTATGTTGGGTTGACCGACCCTGGAGAATTTATTGTACAAGAACCTCAGTCATAGAGAATGCAGACTCTGGAGACAGCATTAGGAGCTATAGCAGCAGGGCAGACTGATAACAACAAGTCTACTCCCAGTTGGGAAGCCAGCCAGAAATTTCTGCACCTCAGCTTCATAACGGTGCGAAGTAAGTTCATTGGGAAGAATAGCCCTCAGAAACATTTGAGGCACAGTTATGCAGCATGGGACACCATACATCGCAAAGAGTGGGTGCATAAGTTCGTACACACCTTGGAACCTCTAGCACAAAAATGGTATATGGAGGCTGCGCTCCGACATGGAATTGAATACCAAACCAAGGAGCAGAACCAAGAATCCAACTCATCAAACCTAACACTCCTGTCACCGGCATTCCCAGGACGGATCGAAGGGAAATACTGTGCTGAGGGTGCTTGTTGTCACGAAGCTCACACCCAGATTCTGCCGAAGTCCACAAACACAGCGAGGCTTAAAATCCGACCATTGGGAAGCAGCCAATTTGGCGGCGGTAGTGTTTTAATTGTCTTAAATTCCTGTACTAAGAACAGTATCGGAAACCGAGCTCCACTTGGACAAGATTTTCATCAGATTTGGTGCCTTCAATGCACCGTCCTGCTTGATTTGATTGATGGCGTGTATAAGAAGATGCCTAAGTTAGGGAAAATTGTATTCTGCATTTCTTCAAGATTTACGAGTGAACCCATGACAACAGAATGAGATATTGACGATTTGGTCAGAGAATTCGAGCAAGAGGGTCTGATAAGCTTCTCTAATCGGCTACCTACCCTTGCTCCCTGTGAAGAAGCTCCCCCAGCACCACCACGGCCGATGCAGACACGGTCTGCCAGGAAAAATTCCAGAACTGAAGTTCGCTCCAAGCGAAACCAAGACCGGCAGAGGCAAACAGGGCAAACACCAGCAGATCATCCTATGGATCCCACTGGTTCAGCACAGGTCCCGGCCGGGGGTAGGGAGAATATTGCACCACCGCGGCCACCATATCTACAACCTGTTCGCCCAAGTTCCACGTTACCCCGTCGAACAAAGCAATTCACATTAACCACACCCTCGCTGCCACAAGGAGTTCAGTTGATCGGAAGCATGACAGGGAAGATCGATCAGCTTAAGTACAATGATCATGACGCAAATGACCATGGCAAGTTTCCACAGTTTGAACCAGCAGAATACTTGCACCCTGTCAAGTACCCAGATCATAATCTCACACTACTGGAATTGCAACCATGGGTTGCGGGCCTGGACAAAGATGGCCTACTCAAGATGCTTGATATTCCCCATTTCGGTCGCGGCATACATGTGACCGTAGTGGCCAAAAATTTAATAGCGTTAGTGCATGACGGCTATTTATGGATAGGGGACCAGCAAATTCCTATTGACGCCGCATTCATCCATAAGATCACAGGTTTACCAATGGCAGGACCTGATCTGGGAACTGAATTTCTGTCCAAACATGACGATACAAAGCTCGCACAAACCCTGAAAGAGCGGTTTGGCCTGACAAAGGGGAAATGGGGGTATCACACTTTCGCGATTCAGGAGCAGCCCATTCGCTTTGCAGCTGAACTCTTAGCCTGCAAACTCATATGGAAATACAGGCCAACTGAAGTACCTGCTCCGGTTATCCAGATTGCTATGAACTGTGCTGAGGGGTATACTTATAATTGGGCCTAATATCTTGCGAAGGAGTTCCTGGAGGATGCCCACGACGCACAAGAAAAAGGTAGACCTTTTCATTATTCCTGGCTTTTAATCCTTATTGCATTAGTTGGGTGGAAAGAACCCACTGAAGCCTAGTTTGTAGAGTTAAACCCAGGCATGCCAGGGGCAGCGAGGTACGCCTCCCTATGGATATCCTCAGATAAGGTATCTCAGCAGATGACAAACACTATGTTCATCTTTTATGCCATGAGTATCCACTATGATATTGTGCGAACACCACAACTTACCAATGAAGTGTTCTCTAAATACGAGGGCGCCGCGCACTTCAGTGCCGATATGCATCATGTTTTCATTCAAGCCCGTGCAGATACACAACGTCAATGCTTTAAATTACCATATGTAGTCACCGAACCAGATATCAGGGGTATAGTTCAGCACTGGCCGGCTGACTGGCTGAAAGATATAGGAAAAAAACCCTCTATTCCAGTTCCCCCACCTACCAATATTGGCGCAGGTACCAGTCAGGCGCAGCAGCAAATCCCATTGGAAGATAGCGAAGACCGAAGTGATTCGCAAATGGATGACAACGGCCAGGGTGGAGATGGCGGACAGGATGAACAGGATGAGGAGTCGATCAAGACCATATCAGATCCTAACCCAGCAACGAAGCGCAAGTCACCAGAAGTAGCAGAGGTAACCAAGCCACAGTCCCGCAAAAAGTCAAAAGCGTTGAAGGACAAATATATTGAAGAAGAACTCACTATAACCCTGGATGAGCTGGAGCAAGCTCTAGAATAGCCTATGGGAGCACTTACTAAAAAATGGTCAGAGTTTGAGGAACTGCATCTTGCTGGGCTCTCAGGTATAGCAAACAGGGTTTCGGAGCTAAAAGAGTTAGCAGCAAAATCAGCACACAGTACTGCGACAAGTAGCACTACAGCACCCATGCAGCAGGATATTAGGCAATGGCCACCCATAGATCACCAAGGACAGGTATCAAGCGCAACTCTGATACTTCTCGATACAGATTCTCGGCCCCAGATGAGTATGACCGTAGGGCTCAATTATACAAATATGTCCATGTTAGAATTTCACCTCTTCCAGCTCGCTATTACAAAGGAGATCCATGCACGAGACCAATTGTCCCAACTCCAATTGGAAGACACCATCAAACAAAACAAAACCTTTGCAGCACGCCTAGAAGAATTAGCACAATAGAAGAAAGAGGTTGAACATAAAACAACTATGCTGATGCGAGCACTGGACGAGGCATGTCGGAGTCTTTCTGACTCCGACATACAGGGAGCAAAGGAACCAGAGCAGAGAATCGCTAAGTTGAGAGACTATGCCTAGTAGTCTCGCAGTGAGATTGAAAGGATGAAGACAAAACACCAGCACCAGATCGTAGAACTTCAACTGTGCATCCCTCCTGAGACTCCACGAGAGGTCCGAGAACAGTGCCATCAGGACATCAAGGCTTCAGCAGCAAAAATGTCAGATAATGTGGCCAACATCGCAAAACTGATGGAAGACAGCATAGAAGCATGGGCGAACCTAGAGGACCATCCAGATGTAGGTAAGATCCAGGAAACCATCAAGTTGCGCCAGGATGAATTAGATGCAGTCAGAGTAGAAATCAAGACACTGCCACCTCTGCAGAAGATGGCTAAAGTGAAGCGCAGCAAGGAACTTCAGTAGGAAATCGAGTCCTGTAGGACGAAGGTAACGTTGCTGGAGAATGCGTTACAGCCCCTGGTTGATGAAGCATTAGAATTGAGCAATACTGTAGAAAGCCAGCTCAAACTTTTGAAGACCTATGACACTTTTGCGCAGGAATGGGCTGACATAGAATCATCCTCAGTATTACAGGAATTGGTGGAAAAGGAGAAAGCCACTGATGATATACTACACAACCTCGCCAGTCGCTTCCAGACTCTCACGCAGAAGATTCTCTAGGGACGGGCCACTAGTGAGTCTTAGGGGCCTGTTGGGACGCGTACCCTAAGGATTATTAGTTTTTGTAACTCCGTGGTTGTTTGTAACCGGAGTTACGGGTCAAAATAGTCTTAGGTGTGTCGGGGTAAGTCAAAACCCCTTTTTGTAATAAACCCATGGTTTAAATCCAGGGTTTAGGGTTTTTGGGTGCCCATGGTTTGAATCCATGGTTTTGTAATAGCGTGATGTATAAATAGGCATTTTTGTAAATAAGAAAAAGTTAGGTTTTATGATGTAAGAAAGATTAAGGCGAAGCTAAGGCTGAGTTTGTAAGGAAAGGTTAAGTCCCAGCTGTGTGCGTGGACGACCTCTACAGCTGTGTGTGCAGAATCCTGCTGCTGTGTGTGCAGCTATTAAGGATTAAAGGGATCTGCAGTTGAGTGTGCAGATCAAACTGTGGTTTTGTGGCAAGTTGAATAAAACACAGTTTGTGGACGTAGCCCCTACACTGGGGGTGAACCACATTATATTTGGTGTTGTGGTTTCTTGTGTTCTTTCTATTTCTGTTGTCTTTTATGCATTAATAACTGTATACATTTGATAACTTAGATCACTGCTAATAACAAGCTTCGCTGTGAATTCCTTGTAGTGGGTTAAGCAAGTCACGGTTGTTTATCTATTTGCGAAGTTGTATAAAAGTGAATGACAAAGCTGTGTAATTGTTGATTAATAAGTTTAGTAAAGGCTAAGTTACAGTAATATCCCTCTCTGCTTGTAGAAACCTAATTCTGTGGCACCCCATTGTTGTTTCGGGTGAGACTGCAACCTGTGTGCAAGTTTTTGCCGAAAGGGCCAACACAGTGGGTCTTTTGTTGGTGCGACATAAAAGGATTAAACCCGGGTCTGCCCTATTGCCCAACAAATTGGTTCCGTTGCCGGTTGAACTCAGTATCTGCTCAAGAGGGGTTTACGTCATACCTCGAGGGCTATGTTCTAGAGGCCCTCTGTGACGAAAATCAGTGATTGGTTTGCTGCGACTTATCTGCAATTCGCGCACCAAGAGAACACAGATCCGCGTTTTAGCGCACGTGACTTTTTACAAAGGTATGTTTTTTGTGATGCTTATGAAATTTTCTTTGGTAGTATCCACATAGATTTGCACCAGTGGTTGTCTAGGTTAACAAAAAGAAGGACGACCTGCCAAGCTCGAAGGGTTCCCACGTGGACCCCCACAAGTGTCAATCTCGTGCAACACATGAACAACGAGGTATCCCGCACTGTTGATTTCTGGACGACGCGCACATTGGAAGCTTTCGTGACAGAGTTTTCCATTGACACAAGTACCTCCTTCAGCGAAGCTGAACGGGAGTTCTTCAAAGGTCCCCGTGGTAAGTTTTTGAATTCATTAAGCTTGCGGATTAAAATACTATTGGCTGAAAAGGGTATATTGTGGTTTGAATCAAACTGCTAGCTTAGTCGTACTAACATATGTTTGCAAGTGATAATCCCTTCGATGAGCAAAGTGGTTTGCTGCAAAGTGGAAAAAGGTACAAAAGATATTTTGACTCCTATTCCTTAGGTCAGGCTACCGCGTCTTCCCCCATAAATTCTGAAGAGTCAAGCTTTGAAGAAATCCCTTTGCTTGGAAACCCTCCTATCACCCCGCAGCGAAGCCCTGTTACCCCTGAAATTTCGTCGCAGTCTGACAGTCAACCAAGTCCAAGTATTCCGGCCACAAGCCAGTCTGTCCCTGTAAATCCCTCCCCATCAACGTCCTGTCCCCCTCCCAGAACTGCCATGGCCAACCTGGTTGATGACATTAAGCTCCCCATCTTCAAAGGCATGGGCTTAGAGGACCCCGAACAGTTCTGGTTTTTATGTGAAGCAGTATGGAATGCGAAGAAAATTACAGACCCAGATGTGAGAGCCATGCAACTCATTACTTCTTTCCGGGATAAGGCTTTGACCTGGTTAATGAAGTTCTCCAGTACTCAGAGCCTTACGTTAGATGAGATTAAGGCAGCCATCACCAAATAATTTAAAAATCTTAAATCGGAATCGCAGAGCATCACCGAACTCAAAGAGATTCAACAGCGGCGCGGCGAATCGGTGTGGGAATTTGACCAAAGATTCAAATTCCTCCTCGCCCAAGTCAGCTTTACCATTAGTCCTACGCAACACAAGGAATGGTTTATCGTGGAATTATTACCACATATCCGAACTCCGCTCATGCAACAGAAGGTCGCTGACCAGCAAGAGGCTCTGGAAATCGCAATGAAGCTGGAGACTGGCCCCGTCGGAGATGATTCTGGTATTGCTCAAATCGAAGCGCAGCTAGCAGTGATGGCCCTGGAACTTCGCGAGATGAAGAAGGGAAAACCCGATCGCAAAGCGGTTTGGTGTACGCAATGTCGGACCAAAGGTCATGACAAGGAACGGTGCCCTCTGGTAAGCAAGTACCTGCATACAGGTGCGTCAGACCCATTTCCACCATAAGTCCTATATTGTGAGCTCTGCAGAACAACAGGTCGGCACCGACCCGAGAACTTTCACCTGCTGCAATGGTACGGACAGGGACCTAAGAACCCCTACTGTAATTTATGCAAGTCCGTAGGTCATAATGAGGATGAGTGCCGCACCTATGATGCCTACCGGGTGCGCAATGAAGGCCCCAGTAGTGATAGCTATGGTTACCAAGGGGGTGCCTCTGGTAGAGGTTCTTCTAGAGGCCGTGGTGGTATGGCCGGCAGAGGCCAAGGCCAGTTGGTATGTTACAATTGTAACCAAGCTGGGCATTTGGCTCGTGACTGTCGGAATCCCACTACGACATGTCGGTACTGCCGCGCAGTAGATCATATGATTGAGCAGTGCCCGCAACTCATAGCTAAGATTCAGGCACGACAGAATGGCCCTACGCGGAATATCCAGATGATTTCAGTTGAGCCCAGACCTGCCGCAAATATCAATGTTGTCACACGGAGTGGAGCTATGACACACCCACAGGATACAGAAATATAGCTCGTCGACGCTCGGGTTCGTAAGGCTCCTGTGAAAATCCCAGCATTTGATATCACAAGAGAAAGAGAGACATTTATGGAAGTTAAGAAATATTTTGCTGGTCCTAGCACATCCGTTACACCTGTCCAACCTCAGCAACTATCTTCGCGGCCCCGGGAAGCCCCGTGGGATAATGTAAGTACCCTATCCTCCTTTTTACAGAGTTGCCTCAAACTGTTACGAGATCAAGATGCTCTGAATGAGCTGCATAAAGTCATTGCTTCCTGCGGACCTCACCACAGTTCCGCTCAAGACAAAACTGTTCATCGAGTGAACAGAACCGGCAGGGAAATGAGATTGAATGCTCAGATAGGGGCATATAATCTGACTGATGTTAACTTGGACTTAGGGTCCGACGTAAATGTGTTAACTAAACAAACCTGGGAACACATGGGAAAACCCCCCCTCGCCTAGTCCCCTATCCAATTACGGCTAGCCAACCAGCAAAGGATTATTCCTCTAGGAAGTTTCTTGAGTGTCCAAACAGATATTGCTGGGGTCAGTACTATCGTGGAATTCGAAGTAATTGAGATCATTGATGACAGCGACCCCTACCCAGCCCTGTTAGGAATTGAATGGGCAATGGCAAATGCTGCAATCATAAACCTTAAGAGGAGACAGATGACCTTCGAAGGAAATGGTCTAGGAGTTATCATACCCCTCAACCCATCCCAAGGAGAAAGATATACAGAACCGATCAGAGACGAAGGGGAGCAGGATACTCTAGACCACATCTACAACATTACAGCCCAGGAAGCAGATTATGTCGAGCCTGATGCCGACGGCGTACTAGATTGGCAATGTGATAGCTCCTGCATGTCTGATTCAGACGATGGTCTAGAGAATTGGCAGAATCGACTGTACGAGCTACATGGCCATAGGTGTGCGCAACTCACTAAGTCTCTTAGATGCCTTAGTGCGCAGACCAGAGAGTTGCCTACCTATGTTGGGTTGACCGACCCTGGAGAATTTATTGTACAAGAACCTCAGTCACAGAGAATGCAGACTCTGGAGACAGCATTAGGAGCTACAGCAGCAGGGCATATTGATAACAACAAGTCTACTCCCAGTTGGGAAGCCAGCCAGAAATTTCTGCACCTCAGCTTCATAACCCAAGTCCAAGCGGCGCGAAGTAAGTTCATTGGGAAGAATATCTCTCAGAAACATTTGAGGCACAGTTATGCAGCATGGGACACCATACCTCGCGAAGAGTGGGTGCATAATTTCGTACACACCTTGGAACCTCTAGCACAAAAATGGTATATGGAGGCTGCACTCCGACATGGAATTGAATACCAAACCAAGGGGCAGAACCAAGAATCCAACTCATCAAACCTAACAGTCCTATCGCTGGCATTCCCAGGATGGGTCGAAGGGCAATACTGTGCCGAGGGTGCTTGTTGTCACGAAGCTCACACCCAGATTCTGCCGAAGTCCACAAACACAGCGAGGCTTAAAATCCGATCGTTGGGAAGCAGCCAATTTGGCGGCGGTAGTGTTTTAATTGCCTTAAATGCCTGTACTAAGACCAGTATCAAAAACTGAGCTCCACTTGGATAAGATTTTCATCAGATTTGGTGCCTTCAATGCACCGTCCTGCCTGATTTGATTGATGGCGTGTATAAGAAGATGCCTAATTTAGGGAAAATTGTATTCTGCATTTCTTCAAGATTTACGAGTGAACCCATGACAACAGAATGAGAGATTGACGATTTGGTCAGAGAATTCGAGCAAGAGGGTCTGATAAGCTGCTCTAATCAGCTTCCTGCCCTTGCTTCCTGTGAAGAGGCTTCCCCAGCACCACCACGGCCGATGCAGACACAGTCTTCCAGGAAAAAGTCCAGAACTGAAGTTCGCTCCAAGCGAAACCAAGATCAGCAGAGGCAAACAGGGAAAACACTAGCAGATCATCCTATGGATCCCACTGGTTCAGCACAGGTCCCGGCCGGGGGTAGGGAGAATATTGCACCACCGCGGCCACCATATCTACAACCTGTTCGCCCAGGTGCCGGGTTACCCCGTCGAACAAAGCAATTCACATTAACCACACTCTCGCTGCCACAAGGAGTTCAGCTGATCGGAAGCATGACAGGGAAGATCGATCAGCTTAAGTACAGCGATCACGACACAAATGACCATGGCAAGTTTCCACAGTTTGAACCAGCAGAATACTTGCACCGCGTCAAGTACCCAGATCATAAGGTCACACTACTGGAAGTGCAACCATGGGCTGCGGGCCTGGACAAAGCTGGCCTACTCAAGATGCTTGATATTCCCCATTTCGGTCACGACATACATGTGACCGTAGTGGCCAAACAGTTACTAGCGTTAGTGCATGACGGCTATTTATGGATAGGGGACCAGAAAATTCCTATTGACGCCGCATTCATCCATAAGATCACAGGTTTACCAATGTCAGGACCTGATTCGGGAACTGAATTTCCGTCCAAACATGATGATACAAAGCTCGCACAAACCATGAAAGAGCGGTTTGGCCTGACAAAGGGGAAACGGGGGTATCACACTTCTGCGATTCAGGAACAGCCCATTCGCTTTGCAGCTGAACTCTTAGCCTGCAAACTCATATGGAAATACAGGCCAACTGAAGTACCTGCTCCGGTTATCCGGATTGCTATGAACAGCGCTGAGGGGTATACTTATAATTGGGCCGAATATCTTGTGAAGGAGTTCCTGGAGGATGCCCATGACGCACAGGAAAAAGGTAGACCTTTTCATTATTCCTGGCTTTTAATCCTTATTGCATTAGTTGGGTGGAAAGAACCCACTGAAGCCCAGTTTGTAGAGTTAAACCCAGGCATGCCAGAGGCAGCGAGGTACGCCTCCCTATGGATATCCTCAGATAAGGTATCTCAGCAGATGACGAACACTGTGTTCGTCTTTTATGCCATGAGTATCCACTATGAGATTGTGTGAACACCACAACTTACCAATGAAGTGTTCTCTAAATACGAGGGCGCCGCGCACTTCAGTGCCGATATGCATCATGTTTTCATTCAAGCCCATGCAGATCCACAACGTCAATGATTTAAATTACCATATGTAGTCACCGAACCAAATATCAGGGGTATAATTCGGCACTGGCCGGATGACTGGCTGAAAGATATAGGAAAAAAACCCTCTATTCCAGTTCCCCCAGCTACCAATATTGGCGCAGGTACCAGTCAGGCGCAGCAGCAAAGCCCATTGGAAGATAGTGAAGACCGAAGTGATTCGCAGATGGATGACGATGGCCAGGGTGGAGACAGCAGACAGGATGAACAAGATGAGGAGTCGATCAATACCATATCAGATCCTAACCCAGCAACGAAGCGCAAGTCACCAGAAGTAGCAGAGGTAACCAAGCCACAGTCCCGCAAAAAGTCAAAAGCGTCGAAGGACAAATATATTGAAGAAGAAGCCACTATAACACTGGATGAGCTGGATCAAGCTCTAGAACAGTCTACGGGAGCACTTACTCGAAAATGGTCAGAGTTTGCGAAACTGCATCTTGCTGGGATCTCAGGTATAGCAAACAGGGTTTCGGAGCTAAAAGAGTTAGCAGCAAAATCAGCACACAGTACTGCGACAAGTAGCACTACAGCACCCATGCAGCAGGATATTAGGCAATGGCCACCCAGAGATCACCAAGGACAGGTATCAAGCTCAACTCTGATACTTCCCGATACAGATTCCCTGCCCCAGATGAGTATGACCGTAGGGCTCAATTATACAAAGATGTCCATGTCAGAATTGCACCTCTTCCATCTCGCTATTACAAAGGAGATCCACGCACGAGACCAATTATCCCAACTCCAATTGGAAGACACCATCAAACAAAACAAAACCTTTGCAGTACGCCTAGAAGAAGTAGCACAATAGAAGAAAGAGGCTGAACATAAAACAAATACACTGATGTGAGCACTGGACGAGGCATGTCGGAGTCTTTCTGACTCCGACATACAGGGAGCAGAGGAACCAGAGCAGAGAATCGCTAAGTTGAGAGACTATGCCCAGCAGTCTCGCAGTGAGATTGAAAGGATGAAGACAAAACACCAGCACCAGATCGTAGAACGTCAACTGCGCATCCCTCCCGAGACTCCACTAGAGGTCCGAGAACAGTGCCATCAGGACATCAAGGCTTCAGCAGCAAAAATAGCAGATAATGTGGCCAGCATCGCAAAACTGATGGAAGATAGCATAGAAGCATGGGCGAACCTATAGGACCATCTAGATGTAGGTAAGATCCAGGAAACCATCAAGTTGCGCCAGGATGAATTAGATGCAGTCAGAGTAGAAATCAAGACGCTGCCACCTATGCAGAAGATGGCTAAAGTGAAGCGCAGCAAGGAACTTCAGCAAGAAATAGAGTCCTGCAGGACGAAGGTAACGCTGCTGGAGAATGCGTTACAGCCCCTGGTTGATGAAGCATTAGAATTGAGCAATACTGCAGAAAGCCAGCTCAAAATTTTGAAGACCTATGACACTTTTGCGCAGGAACGGGATGACACAGAATCATCCTCAGTATTATAGGAATCGGTGGAAAAGGAGAAAGCCGCTGATGATATACTACACAACCTCACCAGTCGCTTCCAGACTCTCACGCAGAAGATTCTCCCACCAGAGTCCTCGCAGAGTGTCCCGGGACGGGCCACTAGTGAGTCTTAGGGGCGTGTTGGGACGCGTACCCTAAGGATTATTAGTTTTGGTAACTCCGCGGTTGTTTGTAAGCGGAGTTATGGGTCAAAATAGTCTTAGGTGTGTCGGGGTAAGTCAAAACCCCTTTTTGTAATAAACCCATGGTTTAAATCCAGGGTTTAGGGTTTTTGGGTGCCCATGGTTTGAAGCCATGGTTTTGTAATAGCGCGATGTATAAATAGGAATTTTTGTAAATAAGAAAAATTTAGGTTTTATGATGTAAGAAAGATTAAGGCGAAGCTAAGGCTGATTTTGTAAGGAAAGGTTGAGTCCCAGCTGTGTGCGTGGACGACCTCTACAGCTGTGTGCACAGAGGGTTTTGTAAGAAGATTGAGAAAAGATCTGCAGCTGCGTGCACAGAGGCCTGCTGCTGTGTGCGCGGCTGTTAAGGATTAAAGGGATCTGCAGTTGAGTGCGCAGATCAAACTATGGTTTTGTAGCAAGTTGAATAAAACACAGTTTTTGGACGTAGCCCCTACACTTGGGGTGAACCACGTTATATTTGGTGTTGTGGTTTCTTGTGTTGTTTCTATTTCTGTTGTCTTTTATGCATTAATAACTGTATACATTTGATAACTTAGATCATTGCTAATAACAAGCTTCACTGTGAATTCCCTATAGTGGGTTAAGCAATTCACGGTTGTTTATCTATCTGCGAAGTTGTATAAAAGTGAATGACAAAGCTGTGTAATTGTTGATTAATAATTTTAGTAAAGGCTAAGGTACAGTAATATCCCTCTCTGCTTGCAGAAACCTGATTCTGCGGCACCCCATTGCTGTTTCGGGTGAGACTGCAACCTGTGTGCAGGTTGTTGCCGAAAGGGCCAACACAGTGGGTCTTTTGTTGGTGCGACATAAAAGGATTAAACCTGGGTCTACCCTATTGCCCAACAGATCTCATCCTTAGTTTCTTTCAATTGATGTCCTTCTTGAGTTTCATTAATTAATTCCATTTGTAGTTATAATTGTTGAAGTTCAATTTCTTCATTTCTGAATTCTAGATCAAGTTAGATTAAGATAGTTATAATGGATCTTTAGATGGCATGGTAATTTAGGATTTAACTTTTTACAAAAGTAAATCTAGATGTTCATTTTCTGAATCTCTTATTTCTAGATTAAGGATTGTAAGAAGGTAATTGTGATTTTTCATTCTTAAGAAGGTAAATTAGATTAAGTTGATCATGGGATGAGTTGGGATGAACAGGAAGGTAGGATAACTCATTTACAGTATCAGCTACTTAGTGTTTAAGCATATATAGTGCACATTATCTTTGAAACAAAATACTTCCCTGGGTTGACAATTTATATTGAACACTTTGTATGTTGGCTTTAATTAACTTGCATATAGGGTGCCCAACACGAGGTTAGAGGTTTAGAGAAAGAGAGAAAGATTCTAGGGGTTAAGTTCTTAGAGAGAGAGAGATTTATGGTTGATTTGTTTAGAAAGAGAGAGAGAGATTTATTAGGGGTTTGGGGTTTAGGGAGAAAGAAATAGAAAGATAGAAATTGGGGTCTAGGGTTTTAGAGAGAGAGAGAGAGAGAGAGAGAGAGAGAGATTTAAGATTTGATGCAGGAGTGAGAAAGACAAAGAGACAGATAGGGTGTTTTTGGTTTATAGAGAGATAGAAAGAGATTGGGTGTTGTGGTTTAGAGAGAGATAGAAAGAGATTGGGTGTTAGGGTTTAGAGAGAGAGATATTGGGGGTTAGGGGTTTAAATAGATAGAAATATATTGGGTGTTGAGTTTTTAGGGAGAGAGAGAGAGAGAGAGAGAGAGAGAGAGAGAAATTTAGCGGTTGATGTAAGAGTGAGAGAGACAAAGAGAGATATAGGATGTTATTTGTTTAGAGATAGATAGAAAGCGATTGGGTGTTAGGGGTTTAAAGAGAGAGATATTGGGGGTTAGGGGTTTAAATAGAGAGAGAGAGAGAGAGAGAGAGAGAGAGAGAGAGAGAAACCAGGTGACAGGGGTTTGGAGAGAAAGAGAGAGATTGGGGGGTAGGGTTTAGAGAGAGAGAGAGAGAGAGAGAGAGAGAGAGAGAGAGAGAGAGAGAGAGAGAGAGAGAGAGAGAGAGAGAGAGAGAGAGAGAGAGAGAGAGAGAGAGAGAGAGAGAGAGAGAGAGAGAGAGAGAGAGAGAGAGAGAGAGAGAGAGAGAGAGAGAGAGAGAGAGAGAGAGAGAGAGAGAGAGAGAGAGAGAGAGAGAGAGAGAGAGAGAGAGAGAGAGAGAGAGAGAGAGAGAGAGAGAGAGAGAGGCGAAGAGAGAGGGGAAGAGAGATTGGTGGTTAGGGGTTTTGAGAGAGAGAGAGAGAGAGAGAGAGAGAGAGAGAGAGAGATTAGGGGGTAGGTATTTTGATATAGGGATAAATAGAAAGAGATAAATTAAGGTTAGAGGTTTAGAGAGAGACATGGAAAGAGGTTGGACATTATGGGTTTAGAGAGAGAAAGATAGAGAGATGCCAGGGGTTAGGGGTTTAGAGAGAGAGAGAGAGATATTCAATGTTAGGGTTTATATATATATAAAGACAGATAGAAAGGGGGAGAGCTATTGGGGATTATGAGTTTAGAGAGAGAGAGAGAGAGACATATATATACAAATATTGGCGATTAGGGGTTTAGAGAGAGAGAGAGTGGGGGTTAGGGTTTTAGAGATAAATAGAAAGAGTGAGAGAGGAATTGGTAGTTAGTTGTTTAGACAAATAGAGAGATAGATATTTATTGTTATATCTTTAGAGAGGTAAATAGGTATTGGGTTAGGCGAGTCGATTAGAGAGAGAGAGAGAGAAACAAAGAGAGAGACATAGAGATATTGGGGGTGAGGTATTTATATATATATATATAGAGAGAGAGAGAGAGGGATTTATGGGTTATTAGTTTAGAGAGAGAGAGAGATTGGGAGTTATGGATTTAGAGAGAGTGAAAGAGACAATGAGAGAGATAGGGGTTAATTGTTTAAAGATAGGGATTGGTGTTTAAAGGTTTAAAGAGAGAGACATAAATAAAAAGAAAGAGATTGGAGGTTAAGTATTTAGAGAGAGATTAGTGGCTAGGGGTTATGGGTTTGGAGACAGAGAGAGAGAGAGAGAGAGTGAGGTTTACAGAGATAGAGAGAAAGTGAGAGTTAGGGGGCTAGGGATTTAGAGAGAGAGAGAGATTGGGTCTCAATGATATAGTTACATAGCAATAGAGGAAGAGTGATATGGGGGTTAAGGATTTAGAGAGAGAGAAATATTACGAGTTAGTGTCTTAGAAAGAGATATTACAGGTTAGGGGTTTATATAGAGAGAGATAGAGATCGGGGTTAGGTGTTTATAGAGAGAGAGAGAGAGATCGGTGGTTATGCATTTAAAAAGATAGAGAGAGAGAGAGAGAGAAAGAATGGATATTAGGGGTTTAGAGAGGCATTTAGAAAGAGGGTAAGAGAGAGAGACTGTAGGTTAGGGTTTTAGAGAGAGAGAGAGATAGAGAATGGAGGTTATGAATTTATAGGGAGAAAGAGATAGATAGAGATATTAAAGGTTTGAGGTTCAAATAGAAAGATAATGTGTGTTAGGGGTTTAGAGAGAGAGAGAGAGATAGAGATATTGGGCTTTAGATATATATAGAGAGAGAGAGATTGAGGGTTAGAGAGAGAGAGAGATTGGTGGTTAGGGTTTTTTGGAGAGAAAGGGGTTTAGGGGTTTAGAGAGAGAGAGAGAGAGAGAGAGAAACTAGGTATTAGGAATTTAGAATGAGAGAGAGTGGAGGATTAGGGGTTAGGTGTTTAGAGAGAGAGAGAGAGAGAGAGAGAGAGAGAGAGAGAATAGTAGTGAGGGGTATAGTTAGTTAGTTAGTTAGAGAGAGAGAGAGAGAGATAGAGATTGGAGGATATGGTTTTAGAGAAAGAGAGAGAAATTAGGGGATCTAGTTTCAAAGAGAGAGAGAGAACTTGGGTGGTAGTAGTTTAGAAAGAGAAAGAGAGAGAAAGATTTAGGGTTAGGTATTTAGAGAGAGGGAGAGAGTTTGGGGGTTAGGCATTTAGAGAGAAGTTGAAACAAAATGAGAGATATTAAGGGATAGGGGTTGAGATAGATAGTGAGCACTGAGGTTTGAGGTTATTGGTTTAGAGAGAGAAATATAAAGATGTATTTGAGGTAGGGATTTAGCTAGAGAGAGGAAAAGAGAGAGAGATAAATATATTGGCGGTTAAGAGCTTAGATAGATAGAGAGAGAATGAGGGTTAAGGGTTAAAGAAATATTTGACATTAGGGGTTAAGAAGGAGAGAGAGGGAGGGGGTTAGGGTTTAGAGAGAGAGTAAGATTTATGGTTAGGGGTTCAGAGAGGGAGAGAGAATGAGAGATATGGGAAGAGAGATTGGTGGTTAGGGGTTTTTAGAGAGAGATAGAGAGAAATAGAGATCAGGTTAGGGGTTTAGAGAGTGAGAAAGAGGGAGAGATATTGTTATTTATCTGTTTAAAGACATAGAGAGAGATATTGGGGGTTAGGTGTTTAAAGAGAGGTAGAGAGAGAGAGATATTTGAAGTTATGGGTATATATATTAGGGGTTAGGGATTTCGATAGAGGGAGAAATAGAAAGAGAAATTGAGGGCTAGGGGTTTAGAGAGAGAGACAATGAAAGATCATGGAGGTTACGGGTTTAGAGAGAGAGACAACGAAAGAGGCCAAAGGTTATGGGATTAGAGAGAGATACTAAGGGTAAGGGGTTTCGTGAGAGAGAGAGTCGGTGGTCTATATATATATATATATATATATAGAGAGAGAGAGAGAGAGAGAGAGAGAGAGATTGTGGCTCAAGGGTTTTGATGCATAGAGATATAGAGGATAAGAGGGGTGGGGGGTTAAGGATTTAGAGAGAGAGAGAGATTAGAGATTAGGAGTTTAGAGAGGCATTTAGAGAGAGGGGAAAAGAGAGAGATTGTGGGTTAGGGGTTTAGAGAGAGAGAGAGAAATTGGAAATTAATACTTTAGAGAGAGAGAGAGAGAGAGAGATCATGTGTTAGGAATTTAGGGTGAGAGAGAGTGGAGGATCAGGTGTTTAGTTTTTAGAGAGAGAGAGAGAGATTAGGATTTATGGGCATAGTTAGTGAGAGAGAGAGATATTAGAATTTATGGGCATAGTTAGTGAGAGAGAGAGATTGGGGGATATGGTTTTTGAGAGAGAGAGAGAAAGATTGGGGGATCTGGTTTTAGAGAGAGAGAGAGAGAGTTTGGGGTTGGGAGTTTAGAGAGAAGCAGAAATAAAATGAAAGAGATAGGGGTTGAGAGAGAGATAGAGGTTGGAGGTAATGGGTTTAGAGAGATAAT
>LPNX010417806.1:0-37919 GCA_001517045.1 Pseudotsuga menziesii | reverse complement strand
GAGAGAGAGAGAGAGAGAGAGAGAGAGAGAGAGATATTGGGTGATAAGGGTTTAGAGAAAAAAATAGAAAGAGAGAGAGAGAGTTTCGGGGTTGGGAGTTTAGAGAGAAGAACAAATAAAATGAGAGATACTGAGGGATAGGGTTTGAGAGAGAGATAGAGGTTGGAGGTTATGGGTTGAGAGAGGGAGAGGGTCAAGGGTTTAAAGAGTGAGAAAGAGGGAGAGATATTGGGATTTATTTGTTTAAAGACAGAGAGAGATGTTGGGGGTTACTGGTTTAGATAGAGAGAGAGAGATATTTTTATGGGTTTAGAGAGTGAATGAGTGGGAGAGAGAGAGGGGGATTGGGGTTTAATTGTTTATATATATATATATATATTGAGGGTTAGGGTTTTAGAGAGAGACAGATGTTGGAAATTAGGAATTGAGAGAGAGAGAGACAAAGAGAGAGATATAAACAGATTGGTTGTTCAAGGGTTTAGAGGGAGAGAGATATTGGGGGTTAGGGGTTTAAATATATATATATATATATATATATATATATATAGAGAGAGAGAGAGAGAGAGAGAGAGAGAGAGAGAGATTGAAGCTTATGAATTAGGGGTTTAGAGAGAGAGACATAAATAGAAAGAAAGTGATTGTGGGTTAAGTATTTAGAGAGATAGAGATTAATAGATAGGGGCTATGGGTTTGGATAGAGAGATAGAGAGAGAGAGAGAGAGAGAAATTAGGGGTGATGGGTTTAGGGAGATAGAGAGAAAGTGAGGGATTGGGGGTTCTGGGTTTAGAGAGAGAGAGATTGGGGCTTGTTGCTGCCTTTCACACACCTGGGTTACGTGGAAAAAATATTCAATCCACTCTATGTGTCCTTGGGGGTAAGTCTCGAGTCAAGGTTGTCAACTTGTTCTTGACTCCTCCGTTTAGGCTCAGCTGCTAACAAATCCAAGTGGGGTAGACCCTATTAAGTTACTAAGGAAAAATTATTTAGTATGATGATGGTATTAAAGAGTAAGTTTTTTAGGATTTTTGATTTAACAATTGTAAACAACAAATAAAATGATGAGATAGTCAAAAGTAAGCATGAAAATGACACCTAATAACATATAGATTGAAAGAAATAAACAGTTGACCAGTGCCTTGAAAATGGAGTTGAAAAACAATTAAGAGTGCTTGCAAGTGCTAGAATGAATGTTGTGTAATTGTATCTTGGTTAATTTTAAATTAATGTAAGAATATGAGTAATTTAAGTTAGGAAAGGGGACTCCAGATATACCCAAGGGGTACTTGAAGTATGTCCAAAACTAAACCGTCACGGCTACCCGCAAGGAATATGTGGGATAAATGGAGTCTCTGAGACTGTTGTTCATAATGCACTTGAAGGTGTAACAGAGATCGGCACCCTGAGGTCAATTTTCAAGAGTTCCCGCTTCCTTTGGTTATTTTGCCACCGTAATGGTTTGATCAAGGCGTTGTATTTTCGTTTGATGGTTTATCAATTTGGGGAGAGTGAATCCTAATTATTTTAGTCACTCAAGTGCTTTTGATGTAGCTTGATTGATCAGACGAACCGCAGCCAACTACAGAGCATACACACTAGAGTCTTTTTTATTTTTGGTAAATTTTAAAATAAGTGTTCTTGTTAAAAAGAAAACCCTCCAGGAACCTCTTTTGATCCAAGTGGACCTCAATAGGAAAATCAAGGACGGGTTGATTTTATTATGACTAATGAAACAATTAATGAAAATGGAATCAAAGATACACAACACTGGTTTTCTAATTACTCCTACCATGCATCTTTTTCTCCTTGCGGGTCAATCGGGAAGTCGTGGGGTAAGAAGTATGATTACTTTTGAAATTAAAATATGGAATAATGCAAAATTATATCAAAGTATACAATCTTTCATGTCAGTACTAAACTAGAGCATAAAAAATGGAAGAATGCAAAAAAGTGAAACAGACGCAGATCCCCCCTGAGGGGATGGGGAGCGGGCTCGAAAGAGCCTACTCAAAAAAAAGTTATTTTATTATTATTGGTTACAATATCAGAAAACTGAAATATCAGAATCCTATTGGTCCTTATATGGGATGAAACCAAGATCTCACAACTCTCCAAAAATTTTAAAATTTAGTGATAGGGGAGACCCTTGGGGGGATTTGAACACTCCCGAGGCCACTTTCGAACAGCAGATTCTTTTATTTTCTATTAAAAATTCTAAAAACAGAAATCATGTTATAATAACATATTCCCAAAAGAACTTTAAGAGTACCTTTGGATCATCCTACCTTAACTCAAAAAAGATTAAGTTAAAACTAGCTAAACAGGTGAAAAGGGAACCAAGGAAAGCAAGATTTCCTTGGGATCTTGGCTTGCTGATTGTGCAGACAATGAAATATGTACTGATTTCTGGATTTCATATTTTTAAAACATAAAAGGAAATCTAGAGCATGCAACCTACTGATTTTCTTTAACTTGCCATGCAAAACAGATGATTTCCTTATGCTAGATCTAGAATGCTTAATGATGCTTTTCAGGAATGAGATCTAGACTATGAGATTTGAAATAGAATATATATATGTAAATTTTACTTTGATATAACAGATCCAAATGATAACAAAGCTTTCGAACATAGTAACCAGGTAAGAAAATTGATTTTTTAAAGAAAAGAGAAGAAGAGGAGAGAAGGTCGGCTCGTTGCTTGAATAGAACAAGCTGAAAGGAAGCCCTTTTGTGGAGCGCTGAGGGACAGAGTATTGAGGTTATTGGATAAGGAACCTGCAACTAGATAACACAAGCCTGCACAACACCTCATGAGATCTGGATATAGATGTATAAAGCAACAAAAATGAAAGATCATTAAAAAAACTCTTATTTAGGCATACAACTGAAATTCTTGAGCATACATAATATGGATAAATAAGAGAAAGTAATATAAATTTCCTAGTTTACACCCTTACTTGATTCAACTGAATCCTTGAAGCCAGAAAACAAAAGCAGCACAGAAATTGGAAATAAATTGCAGTTATCACATTAGCAGCGTGACGCTAGGAATCCACACAAACACATGCACTACACGGTATAGCCTCCAAAGATTATTTATTCACAATAAAAATATAACAGTATTACAATGGAAAAAACTCCTCAATCCAACTCTAACTAGCTTGGAAGAGGCATCCTGAGCATTACTTATACAAAAAACAAGAGATCCAGCCCACGGGGGCGCAAATCCCAAGGAGACAGACCACTGCAGCTGAAGGATATTTAATCAATGCTAATATGAAGTCAAATTGATCCTACTTGTCAATTGGGGGGCTGATTGAGCTAACACATCAACCCATAGACTGACACATCAATCCACAGAGCTTCCAGGAGAGCCCACACATGTGGAGGAGAGAGAGAGAGGGCACAATTCCCCATAAAGGATGTTGAAGATCAACTTTGGATCTGTCTAGATCACCTCCTTCAGTCAAGGATTTGTCATATCCAATAAATCTAGTTTAGATCTGACTGATTTCAATCAAATCGGTTGAGAATCCACTGATCTAGGATTTTGGATTTGCTCCATTATTCGTCAATTTATTAATTAAAATAATCAATAATTGATTTTTGGGGTTTTATGACCTGAGTGATGGAAAATCACTCAAAACCTGAAAAAAGTGGGTCCATGGGTTTACATGGTGCTCTTATCTTGAAAATGAGCACCTACATGATTGAAACTGATTAATTTTCCCACTTTTATTACAAAACCAATTTTTCCAATTAAACTATTAAAAAATAGCTTAAGTTTTTGTGGAAAAATTAAAATTTAAAAAAAAATAAAAAAATTTAAAACCTAGGGGGACTTAGAAATGTTCATATGACTTGACCATGATGCCTAGCATGTTTATACATTGACACATAGACTCTAATAACCTCAATAGGCCTAAATGCCAATCCGGCCACCCCAACTTTGGAGGTATTGAGTGAAAAACTCAAAAATTATTAGTCGTTTATTCAACAACCAATAATAACCAAGGGAAAAAACACCCTGGGCTGATCGGATTGACAAATAAAGTCTAAGAGACTGAGTCTTTTATAGACACTATCATGCTAGAACATTTATTACAATTCCCCAATGGGGTATGAACATGTGATATAGTACAACAAGCACTTCCCAGAAGTACTTCCGAAGGTATTCAGAAGTCCGAACAAAGAATCTTTGTCCAGTTCACCAGGCTCACTTGATAAAAAACCACTAAGTACAACTTAGGTGGTAACATTCTGGCTCCATCTAGGGACACATTCTCTGACGGATCTTTTGTTCAAAGAAGAGGATGTGAGAACTCCTGAATCTCTGGGTCCTGCATAGCAATTAGAGTTTGTCAGTAACATGTATATATATAAAAACAACTATAGAAGCAAACTAATGTACAGAATTAGTCTATGATGTACAAAAATGAAATATTTTACAAAACTAATATACAAAATAAAATTTTTAAGATTAGTAACATGGTACAAAATCCCTATAGTACAACAATATGATACATAAAATTTAAAAATACATGCAGGGAAAGGTTAAGAAATTGGCCCTAAAACCACCGATGCCAATAAAGGCATCAAAATATCTCAGCGAAGAACATCTTGTGGAGGAAACCATTCACTAGTAGGCTTAACCTTTCTCCTTCTAGGTCATTTAGATATAAATAACTTGTTCCTACTACTTCATCAATGATGTATGGCCCCAACCATAGGCTGTCGAACTTTCCATGTTTCCCAGGTTTCTCCCGTCGTTTGTCCCAACGCAAGACTGTGTCACCTACTTGAAAGGATCCCAGCCGGGTAGATCTATCAAATTTTCTCTTGACCTTGTCTGAATTTTTGATACTTTGGTCAAGGGAATTTCTTGTACTCTCATCTAAATCGATCAACTGGTTTATTCTGTTCTGAATGGCCTCCTGATCTGAGCTGAAGGTCTGGAGAAGCTAATACACTGGAAACTTTAAATGGACCGGTAAGGTGACATCTAGGCCATAGACTAATTCAAAAGGGCCCCTCCTGGTTGAACTTATTTTTGTGATTCTATCGACCCATAATGCAAATTTGATCTTTCTATCCCAAGCCTTTTTATTGTCACCCACAATTTTCTTGATTATGGTCATTAAGTTCTTGTTACTTGACTCAGCTAGACTATTTCATTGGGGATAATAATTGGATAAATGGGATAGGACAATGTCGTACTTGAAACAGAAGGATGACATCTCGGAGGAAACAAAGCACGGACCATTATCTGTGATGATTTTGGCTGGCACACCGAATCTTGTGATAATATTATCTTCTAAGAAATCCATGACTATAGCATCAGTTTCCTTCTTGGTGGGTATTGCCTCTACCCACTTGGTGAAATAATCAATGGTGGTAAGAATCCAAGAATAACCATTGCTTGAGTTATCTTTGAACTTACTGATGAAATCAATACCCCACTACTAGAAAGGGGCTTGGACTACTATTGGATTTAAAGGCAAGGCTTTCATTTGTTACTTTCTGGTGAATAACTGACACTAGGGGAAAACTTTGACAGCCTTGTGCACATCTGAAATTAGGTTCGGCCAATAGTAGCCTACTCTAAGGATTTTATGGGTGGTTGTTCTTGCTGCAAAATTTCCACCACAAAATCTTGAATGGAACTCAACCATGAGTTTTTTGGAATCAGGTTCATCGACACATCTAATTTTAAAACCATCGGGGTTTCTCCAACCCAAACTATCTTTTGTTAAACAACACTTAGTTTCTTTTAACCTTAATGCTCTTCTCTTATGGCCAAGTAAGTGATCAGGGCATGTAAGGTTGCGGAGGAAAAATATGATGTCAGTATACCAAGGGTGCTGCTCTAATCTCTGAAGCTCGCTTGATACACTTTGTTTTGAATCACTGTTCTGGAAGATTATTCCTAAGGCCTTTTCATTTCCTCCAGTCAACATCTTTGAAAGACCTTGACCCTTGATTAACTTAGTATATTTTATCTCTAAATCATATTCTTGAATCTTTGAAACCCACTTACCCCTGATTCCTAGACAATCCTGTTGAGACATGATATCATTGACAGCTGCATGGGGTACATACCCAATGATTTTGGAGTAACCTACATAAGTTCTGAAATGTTTAAGGGACTTGACAAGAGCATAAGCCTATTTCTCCATGGTGGTATACTTCAACTCTAAATGTTGTGAGGCTCTACTCATAAAGGCTATAGGTTTCTCTTGCCCCTCCTTATTCTTTTGAAGCAAAACACTGGCAATGGTGTCTTCTGAGGCAAAGAAAAATATATAAAATTCCTTGGAATAATCTCGACTGATCAAGACTGGGGACATGGATATGGCATATTTGATAGACTTGAAAGCATCTTTCCCTTCATCCATCCACTCAAACTTAACATCTTTATTTAATGACTTTTGTAGAGGTTTCATTAATTTTGCTAAATTTGGGATGAATATCCTTATGAAGTTGATCTGACCATTGAAATACTGGAGAGCTTTTAGATTCTTAGGAAAGGGGACTTTCTTAATGGCTTCAACTCTCTCAGGATCAACCTTGACACCATCCTTAGAAATGACGTTCCCCAACAACTTGCCTTCATAAACCCCAAAGATTGACTTGGCGGGGTTCAAGGAAATACCATATTTCCAACATCCTATGAAAACCTACCTAAGATGACTTATGTGGTTAGATATTTGCTTTGAAAAAATAGTTAAGTCATCTTGATATATTTTGATTATTTTGCCTATAAGTTCTTTGAAGGAAAAGTCCATGGCTCTTTGGAAGGTGGCACCAGCATTCAATAAGCCAAAAGGAATTCTTAAAAATTTATAGGTACCCTAAGGTGTGTTGAATATAGTCTTATGTTGATCCTCCTTATTTACCAACACCTGGTTATAACCAAAAAATCCATCCAACATGGACATAATTCTTGATCATGTTACTCTTTGAAGCAATGTTTCCATGTCGGGTAATGGGTAATTATCTGTAAGGCATGATGTATTCAGATTTCTAAAATCTATACATATTCTAATTGAACCATTCTTCTTTCTAACAAAAACTAAGTTGGAGCACCAAGATGAATGTCTTGTAGGTGCTATGATCCCTGCTGCTAACATCTTCTAAAGTTCCTTCTGCACAATGGGGGTCAACTTAGGATTTATTCGCCTAAGTTTTTGTCGGAAAGGTTTGACCTCCTTAGCCTCTTCTGTGAGGGCAAGTGTGTTGAAACACATATTCCTAATAGGATTTAAGCTCATCATAACTAAATGCCAACACATCTCTATACTTTTTGATTAATTTGATCAAATTGTTCCTTTCCTTTTCTGAAGTACCTTTTCCAATTTTTATAAACTTGGGGTCCTTATCAGTTCCTATGTTTATTTCCATATAATTCCAAATTTTTATTTCTTCTTTTTGTTTTTTATGATGATCCTGTCGATCAAAAATATTCTCAAAATCTATAAGGCTACTCGAGATGTGATTCCTTACATTATCCTCGCATTCCTAATACTCTTTACCCTCTTGCTGATAACTGATCTTGCAACCTTAATACTCTTGTAGATTGTGGATGAATCTCAAGAGTTGCTCATCATCTTTAAACACCTAGCAGTGATCTATATTATCCAGAATTGAAGGTCTGAAATTAATTTCCATCTTTCCATTCCCACTAATCATTTCATCTGATGGCTAGAGGGTGGATGCTACTACTGCCAACTTATCTACTAACCCATTCATTTATCTATGGATCTTTTGAATTTTAAGTGCATCAAACCACTCCATAGTGTCCCATGTGGCATTTCTATACTTCCTTAGTCTGTCATTTTTGCATTGATACTGATTCTTAATCTAGAGGACAACTAAGTATGAATCACCTTTTATGTTCAACATATTTATCCCCGTATATTTAGCGGTTTCTAACCCCAGGAGATATGCCTCTTACTCGGCTACATTGTTTTATGATTCAAACTCTAACCTGAAAGAAAAGTTGTAGACTTTATTTGAAGGAGAGATGATCATGATGACTACACCTTTTTTGGCTTTGGAATAAGCCCCATCAAAGTACATTTGCCAAAATTCATCTATCTTTTCATCTTTAATGTTTTCCTTAATAGGGGCGATGAAATTTGACAAAATAGCATAGTTTCCAAAGTTATCAGTGAAATGAACAAATTCATTTCTGGGCTTCTTAGGGTTTTCTACATGTCGTTTCCTTAGCTTCTATCTGTGGAGAATCACCCTAGTGTTTTCTGATGTCGGTATAGTGGCATATGTCCAATCCATTTGAATGTACCCACCAAGAGTTGCATCCCATTTTTTAGATAGTAACATACCCCAATTATCTGGAACATCTATCACTACCATATCCATCGACATGTCGATATTAGGATACTTGGCCAACTTAACTTGTAAATTTAATATTATCCCTACCACTTTAACTTCTCTTTCATCCATAGCACAAACATTGTGGTAGGGTCGGGTGACCCTTAGATTTAGTTGTTCCATTACTTTTCTTGTCATGACAGTTGATGAAGCACTTGAATATAACATGTAGTTATGAAGGAGAAGGTTATAAACTAAGAGGGAGACATAAAAAGGCGGGTGTTCTTCTCTTCTTTGATCAACACTGTTGAGGACTATAGGAATATCTATAGCTTCAATATGTTCAGCTTCAAATATAGAATTATTATTAGGGAGAGGATCCTCTTTGACAATATTATGAGTTTTACTTTGACTATCCTCTATGGCTTTCAACAACTTTTATTTTTGACCAGGAATTTTAAGGACGTCAGTTGCATAAACATGAATCTTAGCACTACTTATCCATTCTCCCATATCAACATTTGATTCATGGATAACAGGGGGATCTGGGAGAGGAGGAGCAGTTACCTTTGGCTTGTACTGTTTAGATGGTGATGGCTTCTCCTTTCTTTGATAATCTGCACCCTTGAATCTAGCCTCCTTCATTTCCTTGATTGTTTCCGGAGAAGGCATTACACCATAAAAGTTGGAAAGGACATCCTTCTCATAACTGTAATCCGTGGCCTACTGCCAATGCTGGTTTGATAAAGGGTAGGTTTGGCCTACCATGTACACATGATCAGACTCGCTTGATGTTGTTTCCTGATTACTAACCTCGAGCATTCCATGTTATATAACTTGGTTTGCGATATAGCAAGTTCTTTCTTGGTGGAATTGATCACAAGGTCTACACCATGGAATGACTTCTTCTACCATGTTAGCTGAGTCTAACTGGTTTGGAATCCTAGGTTCATGTTAAGGAGATTTATTTTGATACATATGATTATGTTTAGGCTGAAAGTTCCTACGTCCATTATTTCTTTCCATTATGATTATTCTATTCTAAATATGATTCAGTTCTGCAGAATGATTTTCCATAAGTTGGTTTTGACTAGTAGCCAAGTCTTTTATGATGTCAGTTACCTTTTCCATGGGATCTTTAGAGGTTCCCTTTTATTCTAATTCAACGGATTTTCCCTTCTGTTTGTTGTATGAAGTGTTTCCCCTAGTGTAACCTGGAATGTTGGATTTTCTTGAAGACTACATATTCTTTTCTATTTTCTCAGCCAATTCCTAAGCAGTTTTTAGGTCGGCCAGCTCTTTATCTCTTAACTGGTACCTCAAATCACCAGTGAAAGCTTCGATGTAAGATATGAGGATGGAGGCATCCTTTGGCTTGATTTCTTTAGGCAGGTCCACAACCACATGCCTAAACTTAGTGTTAAATACATCCATGGTTTCATTCTCCATCTTCTTTATGTTATGAAGGGCAGCAAGCAGATGTCTTGGCTCTTTCTTCCCCACAATTTCTTCTTAAAAACCTCTAGGAATTCACTAAGAGTTTTATATGAATCATCACCTAGGTAGAAGTACCATTCCACATCATCATCCTCTAAGGATAAAGAAAAGAGCTTCATTTTGGCATCTTCATGGCTATGGGAAGCATCATTGCAATAGTTGACCAGGTGCTTTTCAAACTTTTGGATGTGAGAATTAGCAGTGATGGCATTATTTCCCTGGAATATGGGGAGCTTCTTGATAGCATCATTTGGAATTTCATGGGGATTACCTGCTATCTGAGAAAAGTCAAGGGGTTTGTAGAATTCCGTCATTTCTTGAGATTGGTGGGTATGACTCTCTACAAATATGTGATGGATATCTGAGAGGGATTGGTCTCCTAAATATTCAAGGTTTCTACGGGAAGTGTGCATATTCAATATTTCCCTAATAAACCTTTTGAGATCAAGGAGAGGATTGAATAATTGTCGATGGTTTCTTCGGGTAGAAATTCTTGAAGGGATGTTAGATAGTGGAGTTTCCAGATGGATCGAGTTTTAATTTTTATGTTTTTTAAAGACTAGATCAATAAAAAATTTCTATGTTTTTAGTTGTTTAGAAAAAAGTTAAGATAAGTCGTACTCGGGAATAAAAAGATTTATCCCCGACAATGGCACCAAAAGTGTTTACGTCTTTCACACACCTGGGTTACATGGTAGAAATCTTCAAGCCACTCGATGTGTCCTTGGGGGAAAGTCTCGAGTCAAGGCTGTCACCTTGTTCTTGACTCCTTCGTTTAGGCTCAACTCCTAATGAAGCCAAGGGGGGTAGACCCTATTAAGTTACTAAGGAAAAATTATTTAGTATGATGATGGTATTAAAGAGTAATTTTTTTAGGAGTTTTGATTTAACAATTGTAAACAACAAATAACATGATGAGATAATCACAAGTAAGCACGAAAATGACATCTAACCACATATAGATTGAAAGAAATAAACAGTTGACCAGTGCCTTGAAAATGGAGTCGAAAAACAATTAAGAGTGCTTGCAAGTGCAGGAATGAATGTTGTGCAATAGTATATTGGTTAATTTTAAATTAATGTAAGAATATGAGTAATTTAACTTAGGTGAGGGGACTCCAGATATACCCAGGGGGTACTTGAAGTATGTCCAAAACTAAACCATCACAGTTACCTACAAGGAATATGTGGGATGAATGGAGTCTCTGAGACTGTTGTTCATAATGCACCTGAAGGTGTAATAGAGATCAATTCCCCGAGGTCATTTTTCAGGAGTTCCTACTTCCTTTGGGTATTTTTCCACTGTAATGGTTTGATCGAGGCGTTGGACTTTCGCCTGATGGTTTGTCAATTTGGGGAGAGTGAATCCTAATTATTCTAGTCACTCAAGTGCTTTTGATGCATCTTGAATGATCATATGAACCACATCCAAGTATAGAGCATACACACTAGATTCTTTGTTATTTTTAGTAAATTTTAAAATAGGTGTTCTTGTTAAAAAGAAACCCCTCCAGGAACCTCTTTCGATCCAAGTGGACCTCAATCGGGGAATCAAGGAGGGGTTGATTTTATTATGACTAAAAAAACAATTAATGAAAATGGAATAAAAGATACACAACACTGGTTTTCTAATTAATCCTACCACGCATCTCTTTCCCCTTGCGGGTCAATCGGGAAGTCGTGGGGTAATTAGTATGATTACTTTTGAAATTAAAATATAGAATAATGAAAAATTATATCAAATTATATAATCCTACATGTTAGTACTAAACTAGAGCATAAAAAAGGGAAGAATGCAAAAAAGTGAAACAGACGTAGATCCCCCCTGGGGGGATGGGGAGCGGGCTCGAAAGAGCCTACTCAAAAAAGAGTTTATTTTATTATTATTAGTTACAATATCAAAAAAATTAAATATCATAAACCTATTTGTCCTTATACATGATGAAACCAAGATCTTACAACTCTCCAAAATTTTTAAATTTTAGTGAAAGGAGAGACCCCCGGGGGGATTTGAACACTCCCGAGGCCACTTTCGAACAGTAGCTTATTTTATTTTATTTTACACCTAATAAAAACCAGAAATCATGTTATAATAACATATTCCCAAAATTACTTTAAGATTACCTTTGGATCAGCCTACCTTAACTAAAAAAAGATTAAGTTAAAACTAGCTAAACAGGTGAAAAAGGAACCAAGGAAAGCAAGCTTTCCTTGGGATCTTGTCTTGATATTTTTTCATCCAATTAAATATGCAATTATTTCTAGATTTGATCTTTTTAAAACATAAAAGGAAATATAGAGCATGCAACCTACTGATTTTCTTTAACTTGCCATGCAAAACGGACGATTTCCTTATGCTAGATCTAGAATGCTTAATGATGTTTTTTAGGATTGAGATCTATAATATGGGATTTTAAATAGCATATCTATGTAAATTTTACTTTCATATAACAGATCCAAATGATAACAAATCTTTTGAACATAGTAACCAGGTAAGAAAATTGATTTTTTAAAGAAAAGAGAAGAAGAGGAGAGAAGGTCAGCTCATTGCTTGAATCGAACAAGCTGAAAGGAGGCCATTTTGTGGAGCACTGAGGGACAGAGTCTTGAGCTTATTGGATAAGTAATGGAATCAATCTTGATCCACACCTCCATCCAATCAGGAACCTGCAACTAGATAACACAAGCCTCCACAACATAACGTGAGATCTGGATATAGATGTATAAAGCAACAAAAATGAAAGATCATACAAAAATATTATTTAATCATATAACTGAATGTATTGAGCATACATAATATGAATAAACAAGAGAAAATAATCTAACTTTCCTAGTTTACACCCTTACTTGATTCAACTGAATCCTTGAAGCCAGAAAACAAAAGCAGCACAGAAATTGGAAATAAATTATAGTTACCACATTAGCAGCATGACACTGGGAATCCACACAAACACATGCACTACACGGCATAGCCTCCAAATATTATTTATTCACAGTAAAAATATAGCAGTATTACAATGGCAACAACTCCTCAATCCAACCCTAACTAGCTTGGAAGAGGTAGCCTGAGCTTTACTTATACAAAAAATAGGAGATCCAGCCCAGGGGGGCGCAAATCCTAACAAGATAGACCACTGCAGCTGAAGGAGAGTCCATCAATGCTGATCTAAAGCTAAACTGAGCCTACTTGTCAATCGGGGAGTTGATTAAGCTGATGCATCAACCCACATACTGACACTTAAATCCATAGAGATTCCAAGAGAGCCCACATGTGTGGAGGAGAGAGAGAGGGTGCAATTCCCCATAAAGGATGCTGAAGATCAACTTTGGATCTGTCCAGATCACCTCCTTCGGTCAAGGATTTGTCAGATCCAGTCAATATGGTTCATATCTAACTGATTTCAATCAAATTGGCTGAGAATCCATTGATCTAGGATTTTGGATTTGCTCCATTATTCATCAATTTATTAATTAAAATAATCAATAATTGATTTTTGGGGTTTTCTGACATGAGTGATGGAAAGTCACTCAAAACCTAAAAAAAGTGGGTCCATGGGTTTACATGGTGCTCTTAGCTTGAAAATGAGCACCTACATGACTGAAACTGATTATTTTGCCCACTTTTATTACAAAACCATTTTTTTCAATTAAACTATTAAAAAATATCCTAAGTTTTTGTGGAAAAATAAAAATTTAAAAAAAATTAAAAACCTAGGGGGACTTAGACATGTTCATATGACTCGACCATGATGCCTAGCATGTTTATACATTGACACATAGACTCTAATAACCTCAATAGTCCTAAATTCCAAGCCGACCACCCCAACTTTGGAGGTATTGAGTGAAAAACTTAGAAATTATTAGTCGTTTATTCAACAACCAATAATAACCAAGGGAAAAATCACCCTGGGCTGATCGGATTAACAAATAAAGTCTAAGAGATCGAGTCTTTTATAGACACTATCATGCTAGAACATTTATTACAATTCCCCCATGGGGTATGAACATGTGATATAGTACAACAAGCACTTCCCAGAAGTACTTCCGAAGGTCTTCTGAAGTTCAAATAAAGAGTCTTTGTCCAGTTCACCAGGCTCACTTGATAAAAAACCACTAAGTACAACTTAGTTGGTAACAGGGATCAGGGGTTTCGATACATATAGATATAGAAAAAGAGAAATATTGAGGGCTAGTGGTTTAGAGAGAGATATCCGGGGATAGGGGCTTAAAGAGAGGGAGAGAGAAAGAGATGGAGGGTTAGGTGTTTAGAGAGAGAGAGAGAGAGAAATTGGTGGTTGGGGGTTTAAAAATATAGATAAAGAGAGAAAGAGAGACAAGAGAGAGATTAGAGTTAGAAAGAAAGATTGGAGAACAAGGGTTTAGATATGCATTTAGAGAGAGGGGGAGAGAGAGAGAGATTTTAGGTTAGGGGTTTAGAGGGAGAGAGATATTTGGTGTCAAGGATTGAGAGAGAAAAAGAGGATGGAGGTTAACAATTTNTGACAGAGAATGAGGGATAGGGTTTGAGAGAGAAAGATAGGTTGGAGGTTATGGGTTTAGAGATAGAAATATAGAGTGTTATTTGTTGATGTATCTGTAACTTCAAAATGTATTCACTTGTATATCTTATGTATTCTACCCCATTGTTTATTTTGGGAAGTATCTATAATTTAATTGAGTCATTCCCTGCCCTGATGTTTCGATAGGGAGTTTCAATAATGTAAACAAGTCATGTAAATTCATTGAGGTTAACCCTCCATTGTAAGTCAGGGCAATAGTCCCCACAATTGTGTCAAGGTTAACCCTCTTTTTTTATCAAAGGGAAAAGTCCCCATAGTTCTGGGGCACTAGGGTTATTAGACTCTCCTAGAGATGTCGGCCCTAGTAATTAATTGTTAAGTGGGGCCAACATGTTGAAGTGGACATTAAGTGAAAAAAAGAATATAAATAGAGAGTGAGCCTCTCCATTTATTACACACACTCACTCACTCACCGGGGTGCATGAGTGAGATAAGAGAAGCTCTCTAAAGTGTGTGAGAGAGAACAAGCTATGGAGATCATCTTTTTTGTTTTTGGGTTTTACTATTGACATTAGTGCTCATTCTATCTCTGAGGAAGTTGCGAGTTTTTTGCCTTTATGTTTTCCCCAAGGAAAATTCTCTGTGTCTCTTGTCTCTTGTGTTTATTGTGATGCATGTTATTCTCTTAGTTAAAGATCCTAAGATAGTGCTAGCTTGAATGATAAAAATCTAACATGGTATCAGAGCTAACCTGACACTAGTACAAGTGATCAATTTTGCCACGGCAAATATTCATGGAAAAGTGTGGATATTGCCACGTCTAAGTGTTTTTTTTTTCCGTGGAAACAATTCTGTCGCAATAGAGACGACCCCTAATTTGCGTTGCAAGAGAGACAATGTTCTATATTTCGTTAGATGTCTAAGCCGTCGCTATATCCACTCCTGGCCGTCTCTGTATCCACGCCTGGCTGTCTCTGTATCCACACCTAGTTGTTGTTGTATCCACGCTCTGTATAAGGTTTTTTTTTTTTAAATGCAAACCCAGGAATAAGACGTCGCTATAGCCACGCCTTGCCATCTCTGTATCCACACCTTGTCGTCTCTGTATCCATGCTTGGCCGTCGCTGTATCCACGCTTTGTATAAGTTTTTTTTTTTTTTTTATAAATGCAAACCCCAGGAATAGCGACGGGGATGCTATACCTGCGATGGGAAGACCATGAGTGAGCTGATGTTCTTATTTCTATGAGTGAGATGGTGCATATGAAGTGTTATAGGTGAGGGTGCATCAATGTTCAATGTTCCAACAACAAAGGAGCATGCATGCATGCACCAACCATAAATAGATGTGTTATTTTTGTCTTTAGTTCAGTTCTAAAATTAGATATTCTCTGTAGTTCTAAATTAGATCACATGCAGATTAGATTCAGATAGCCACAGTTCACTAGGGAAGGAGGGAGTGTGTATGAGGATTGTTCTTTCCAGGAAGGGCATTCTTACCAAAGAGATGTGGGCTCCTATTTCACTTCAATTTAGCATGATTTATTGGTAGTTCTATTCATGAAGATGTTCTATCCTAGGCATCTTGACGCCATCAAATTTGATGCATGTAGCCCAGATTTATTGTTAGCCCCTCTGCTTGTGTTATAAAGACATGAGGGCATTCAATTCTATTGATTTTCAGTTTTCTTTCAGCTAGTGATTATAGAGATGTAATAGTTTCTTCGTTTGAGTTAATTAAAAGTGATGTGATTGGTTACTGCAATTTACTAGCTTCTTGTTCATATCTTTGGAGTTTTTTGTTTGTAGATTTAGCATTCTTCATCTGTTGTTTTGATAGGTTACACAATTTATTTTCCTAGATTAGTTTATTAGAGATTATAGGTGCAAATCTGATTTAAACTTCTAGGAATAAGTGTACAGATAGAGGGATTCTATCTAGGATAGGGAGTTGTCCTAAGGTTTCAGGGGTTGGATACATGAGTTCGTGTTTGAAAAAATCACTGCAGACTTGTGATTTTTTATCTATTTTTTCTAGTAGTTTGTTCCAGGAACAACGGTATGACTACCTTCCATCCCAGATACAAAGATAAATTAGAGGGCCCTTCCAACTTCGTTCCGTGGAAGGTTTCAGTTACATATGATTTTGGAGGAACATGAGCTTTGGTATCTTGTGGAGAAGGCGGTTACACTTCCTGCAGAGGCTGGTGGGGTTGCAGATTCATAACAAGAAGATGTCCAAGAGAAAGCAAGTCATCCTCAACTAGACGAAGGATCCTTTGATTCCTCATATAATCAGAAATATTGGAAAGGAGATGTTTGATGTTCTAGTCACTCTATATCAGAGTGAAAACATCAATCAAAAGATGTTGATGAGGAATAAGCTTGGAGCCACACAAATGAGTAAGAGAAATATCATAGCCAGTTATTTGATGAAGATCACTGAACTCCATGATCAACTTGAAGCAGTTGGAGAAGAGGTTGAGGGTGAAGAGTTCGTACCCACAACCCTGAATGGGTTTTCATCCTATTGGTAACCTTTTGTTTGGGGTGTGTATTCCTAAGATAAGTTGCCCACCTGTGAGAAGCTTATATGGGATGATTTCAGAAGGGAACAATAGTCCTTGAGTATTTTAATTTAGATTTGTAGGCTGTAGACATTTTGACGGAGCCTCTATCAACCAAATGACCTATCGAGAACATTTGTAAGATGTTCTTTCGAAAAAATCGATTGTCTATGAGGTGGATCTTTAAAAAGTAGCCAATAGAAATATTTTGAAAGATCCCAATTGCTTTGCCATCAAAGATATTATTCAAAAAGTGGAATATCCTTTGAATAAGGCCAATGGCATTTGCTTGTCCATTAGGCTCATATATAAGAGTGGTTGGTTCAAAATGAATTCGGATGAGCCAAGATAAAAGATAATTTGGATTGGCCCTACAAGAGTTCCACTTTTATTTACTAGGAAAGGTGTGACTTTAGTTTTCCTGTCTGATTTATTTTTCTTTATTAAAGATGGTTTCCCTTTTTCTTGTCATAGCTAAGAGTTAACAGTGCTAGTGTGTTCTGAATGCAGTTTACTATTGTGATTGCATCCTACCACCTAGAACTTGTATTGCTAAATGAGAATACAATAAAGAACTTCTGTTAAAATTTAGATGATAAATGCCACATAGTTTGAAAACAAACATTGTTTAGCATACTTAAAAGTTAATTGATTACCCCAAGTATAATATATATATTTAGGGTGTTCGTAAGGTATACCTTGAGGTAATTGGCGAGGTGGTCCTTGCCTTATTTGGTTTATGAAGAAAACAACTAGTTCTGTGTTCTCTGTTAGCTCTGTATTCTCCATAGTCCCTTCATATAAGGCTTTTAACCTAGCTCTCAGCATTAATGTGTGCCATGAATATCCTTGCAATTGCATACACAGATCCTAGATAGTCGACTCAAACAACCACATCACATGAAAGAGACACTTCTATCAAATCCTAAATCAAAACATTTTTGTAACATGTTGATTCTGAGGGAACATGCCTACCTGTGCCATCAGAGAATTATCATTTGATCCTTCCTTCAACTATGATTCATCCTCCTTTAAATGCCTTAGAACCACCTGAATTTATAGAGAAACGTATCACAAAAGTAAACAGAATTAAAAATCATTATATACTATCAATAACAATCTAGCAAACACATAACATTGCATGCATAGACACTATTAATACTGAAAGAATATTAAATTTTTCTATCAAATATTAGAACGTACTACAAGCATTCCAATCTAATAAGTTCTATGGCTCTTGTCTAAAGGAGCCATTTAGTCTAAGACCAAGGTTAAAATAGCCTCCCTTGGGGTAGCTAAATCTGCAATTAAACAGTTTTTGCCTTAGTGAATATTTTTGTTGAGTTATTTAATAATAGATACAAAGAACGTGAAATAAAATGGAAAAGCATAAAACATTTGGATATTCAGATCTTATATGATGGAGTATCTTCCGTACTTGAAATTCCAATCAAAGAATGTAAGATGAGGGAAGTAGATGAAATATGATGGTGTGAACAGTCCTCTGTCAGAACAACTTGGTTATTGGTTGGGCATGATATTCCTCTTTGGCAAGTTTTATGATGGGTTCAAGGCTTCTTTTAATGAAGGAATTTGATAGGAAACTATGGGAGGAGTGAAGGCAATTAAGAATGGATTTATGACAATCCATGACAATGATATGGGGGTCTTAAACAAGTTTTTGTGCCAGTAATAAGTCTTCATGCTCATGATTTGTGAATATAATCATGTGTATGGACCTTGTTAAGGTCAGATTACCTCATATTTTGCTACAAGTTAAGAGTTGTGAGGATAGTTTATAACAACATACTAGTTTAAGGGCACCTCACCATCTTTCCCATGAGAAAATCTCCTTATTTCAATCCCAAAACCATACCATATGAAGAAGAGGAGAGTTGATATTAGGAGAAGGATTTTGGGTATAAAATAAATACATCAACCCTAGTTGAATAAACCCTCACAATGTAAGTTCGGCCCTGGGTTTATCATAAGGAATGAATATTAATAAACAAATATAGTGCAACTAGGAGGAAGTTGAGGCGATAGTTTTGAATTTGTGGCCTGCTAGAAGGATAACCTAAGACACTATTATATCTCCAATCCATTTGAGATATAGGAATATAATGGGATTGATCTTTGTAGAAACTTGGTAGATTGCAATAGCTTATACACCAGCATTCTTGAGGTAGTCATATGCCAATATATTCCACAGTCATATTCAACATTCCCAAGTAGAATTTCATGGAATTATCAGCAAGCTTCAAATGCCACTAGTAGATCTAAGATTCACTGAGGCTTCGAGGTTAAAGACACAAGAAGCACATAGTACAATAGCGTTATTGGCAAAGACACAATCATGCCAAATATCACCTTGCATCAAACAAACACAAGTGTCAGCTCTTAGCTCAATCGCCTGTAACATGAAACAAAATTTTCAAGAATCCAATTCCATAGGCCAAATTTTGATATTAGCATATTTAGATGAACCCCGTCATTAATTGCTTTTCTTATGTCATATTGAATTCCAAAGAGCAAAATCTACAAGTATGCTACTCTCTAGCTTATGATGATATGTTCCAATAAGAAGCTGGTGAAGGTCAGACCGTTTGATTTGGTTTTTCATTAGGAAAGGTGAAGCTCAGGAGTCAAACATAGCTCCATGTTTAATTAAGCACACATTTTCTCACCGAGGGTTTGGAGGTCTACACTAGCTGGCTTACAAAAACCTTCAATCATCACAGTTGTGGCTATTAAAATAGGTATAATGAAGTTCAATGAAAAGACTATGCGAAAAAAAAATCAATGAGGAAATCCAAACGGTGTATATCAGGGTGCTGGGACTTAAAATATATTTCTTATAACTCATTTCATAGATGTTACACTGCACCCATCTGTCTTGTTTTTAAAATTTCACCCAAGGAGAAGAAACCAAATTGAGATGACTTTTCTACGTAAAGGGGAATATGAGATTCTAATTACTGACCAAATGGATCTTTAGACTAACAATGACACAAGAAGTTTATTTTCTCATTGATGTAATGATAGCTTATAGCATGTAGAAGGATAACAACTCCTCCCCTTTTATAATATAAGTATCAGGCTTTTGAATACACAAACTATTTTCGAGACTAAGTCATAGAAATGTATCACAAATATAAAAGTTTCAATTAAAACTACCCCTTAAAAGACCTTGCAACAAAGAAAGCAAAAGTGTAGACTCTAGAATCCTCAAACTTAATGTAAACTGCAATAACAAAGTGGTGGATATTAATACCTTCAAATGGATAAATTAGCCGCTTCTCATCTTGCATGCTTTGCAGTCTTACTTGATTAGTCACAACAACAGGTATCCTTGAGAATTCTGCCATAGATCTGGGACAAATCACAAGATAAATTCTCAAAGATTTGACAGGAAATAAATAAATGATGACTGTTATATATGGATACAAGTTCAATCTGGTTAGCATTGCAATAGACATTGAATGTCCATATATCATAAACTTGACTGGAAAAGAAAATAAGAATAATTTCACAAATTTCATGAATAGTGATGAAAAGCTAACTCCGTCATAGAGTATCAAAACAACTTAAAAATGTAGTCCACAAATAGTCTCTTAATATGTGACACTTACTTTAAAAATGATGCTTGGCGCCCTATCGTATCATGTCTAAGAGTTGTCTGATCATGTCCCTGTTCACTGCAGTTACCCTGCTTCAGTCCTGTACAAAAATCTTTCATCACAGCTTTTCAGAAATTCCAAAAAATAATATTGCACTGTCTTATATCCACCACTATTTGGAAGCATGTTTTGTCACAAACATATTGAAAACAATCAAGCTACAAAAGTAGGACAGTTAAAGCATATATACAACCTTTCCAAAAGGTCAGTTAAACAAACTTTCCTTGTCATATTATGACGTGTTTTGAGTATTTTGCATTGAATATGAAGTAGGCATATTCTAATGGTTGGCAGAAGGCATTCACAAACTGGTGCCCACATGCTCAAACACAATGAAGTTACCAGATATACCAAAACCAAGGATAGACTATTCTTAGGCATGCAGATCATCCCATTTATAGAGAAAACCTCTCTCAAAAGCATATCTACTATTTTCTTAAAAAAATATCTTATACATGATCACTTTATTTTTCATGAGGCCGTTTCACAGCAGCAGATGCTTTAATATATAAAATAATATAACTTTTGACAAGAAACCAAATTAATCTTTTAGCATCGTCCTTGGAAAACCCAACAGGATCTATTGGAAGTCATAAAAAATTACTAATAAAGAATCTTAGTACATTAATAGGTAATTTAATAGTGCATCAACTTCCAGGAAATCACTAAATTTACTAGACCTTATCCTTTATCCAGTTAGTAACCTCTTTCCCCCATAAGACGAATCCAAATCTGTTTGTTGCTCTATGACCCCATATTCCCAACATATTGCCAGGAACTAATCCTTTCTCCAACCTATTTAAAAATTCATTATCTCTTTCTTTGCTCTCCTATAGGTCTGAAATAAAAGACAATTTAAAAAGAAATTTCAGATCTGTAATTTTGCCCATAGATCTCACTATTTCTATCTGTTATAGGATTGATTTTATTTTAATAAAATCTGTAATTTTCAATAGTGAAGTATCATAATCATTTGATCACCCTGATTTACCCTTGAATAGTTGATAAGTGGGCTGCTTATTGCACCTCAATAAATCTGGAATTGACACCATTGAAAACCACCTAATCCATATTGGCATAAAGTCTAATAAATCCTTTAAAATCCATATCTAAGACCTAGACGGTTGCCATTAGGGTTTACTCCCTTGTGTTGGGGAGAAAATCAACCTAAAGAGTAGGTGAGAGTTATCAAAGTGACAGTGGATAACCTCTTTGAGTTGTTCTTGGCTCTTCACCTTGTGAGATTGGACTTTAACACTAAAAGCGAGGGTTTAAGAAGTAACAGAATTTATGGCACATAAATTTATGTAAGGTCTTGTAATTTGAAATCCCAACTAATTCATAACTTTCAAAGGCATAACATTACATGCAGCACTAGAGTCCAGCATGCAATTATGAAGCAATTAATTATTAATCAACAAGGAAACATAGAATGGAGAATGAACATCATTCCTTCCTCCTTAATTCATACCTTGACATACAACAGGCTTATCTTCAACTTCATCAAACCCTGGCAACTTCTTCACTTTCTTTTGATAAGATGGAATTTTAAGGAGTTCATGAGAGGGATATGAATTTTCATTTTTGTCAATTTATTAGTAATTCTCACACTGAGAAATGAGTCAATGTGTGCACCTACAACTGGTTGTAGTGGATGTTGCATTTTCCTCTATATGACAATTTTTGTTCCAAAGAGGAAATGCTCGAGTGATCAGCTGTGTACTATAATCCCATTTTGTGACTGAATTTCTATAATAACGTTGAGATTGCATGACTAAATCGCTGAGAATAGTTGTGGGCCGTAACCCACATGTCCAACAAAGAGCAAACAGTGTTTGAGAAAATGCCAAACAGCAGATTATTGCTCTATGTAATTTACCAGGATAATAAGAGAACGGGTTCAACCATCTTAGTTCTAAGGATCACTACAATCCATAAAGGCATTAAGACACGGTCACAACAAAAAGTGCTTACAGATAGAAATTATATTGAATTTGTAAGTATGATGATGATCCAATGCAATGGAGCTATTTATATTTTTATCATAACCATCACCAAAACTCCTCGTCTGTGGCAGTAGTGTAATGTAATGTTAGAAGAGTTTTTAGAATGCCAGAAAAATATGAAGCAAAAAGTGCAAAAAAATTAATTGAAGGGAAGTGAGAAGATCAGTACAGAATAGATGTGACACTTGGAGTCTAACAGAAGAAAATGAAGTGAAAAACACTGTTAGAAGCATCACAATAGGACATCTTACTTTGATACCACTAGCAGAATATCAGAGAATCACTACGATCCATAAAGGCATTAAGACCTAGTCACGACAAAAATGATTACAGATAGTAATTATATTCTATTTGTAAGTATGATGAAGATACGATGTACTGGAGCTATTTATATATTTAAATTTTATCATACCTATTACCAAAATGGTCATAACTCCTGTTTACGATAACATTTAACATTATAATATTATTAGGTAAATTACATGTCACACAGTTACAAGAGGAATTTTCTATTTGATAGGAAAGCCTCCTGTGACCAGAAATATTTCCCCTTAGGTATGACTCGTCTCCAACATTCTACTGGTTATTTTGGTCTTACCAGAAATATCTCTACTGAGAGGAAGTGTTTTCTATCAACCAGAAATTTCCTAGGTCGTGGAAATGCAGATCTATTAACAACTCTGCCAAGATTCTGAATTCCATGATTCAAATAAAATTGAGAGTAAAGAGCATCACCCCTGTGAGGCGATTCCCATTTTATTCCCTTTCTAAATGAATAATTTAAATCCATGAGACAAATTCAAGAAATGTTGGTATTACCTCCATATCACATCAAGCACCATATCACATATTTAAACATTAAAGCAATGTCCATCCCATTTTTCAGCATCACATAGAGAAATAGAAGATTGTAAGAACAGATTTTAACTAAATGCCTTAATGAAAGAAGAGGGGATTAAGGAGTAGGAAGACTTGGAAAAGAATGGAATTTGTAAAAAGCTTCCTTGGATAGGAAGCACAGTGCAATAAATTTCCTTGTGGTGAACCGGAAGCATCAATACATCTTCAATTAAACATTTTGATCTAGTTTGACCAAAAAATGCACAATTTCCAAATCATAAATATCATACTATGAAAGAATACTTATAATAACGCATGTAAAGCCCATGAAGTAACTTATACTTAAGTATGTAAAGCCCATGAACAGATATAATAACACCTTCAGATTAATACTACCGAGATGGCTTAGCATCTTATAGATTGAACAGATGTAATAATACCTTTTGATTAATACTACTGAGATGCCTTAGCAATCTTGAAGATAGATGGAGAGTCCATTCAAAACATGTGTAGATCATCTTTAAACTTCTACACAGTGGAAATCCAAAAGATTTAACACAATGTTAATTTTTGTTTCTTGAAGTGTCTTGCTCCTCTGCAGCTACTGCAAATTCCTGATGCTCCTCTGTGGTAGCAGTGATGACAGGCATCCATAAATCTGCAGTTCCACTTAAAAGGCCCTGTACTTGTAGATCTGTTGTAGATGATGAGGACAATAGTTCATCAATAGATTCTAACTTGGCTGACATCCTTTCCAATTCCTTGGCTATTTCAAGCTACAAGAATAGAGAATAAGTTTAATATTAGATCATAAAACGCACTAGAGGAAGAAAAAGTCAAAACTGGATGAACTGAAACCCTTATAAAGGCTGAATCATTTATTGAAGCTAATTCAAAACAGGAAAGTCATGCCCTACCTCATCTGGTTGCTTCGATGATATTGAAGGTACTTTAGTAGTCTCTAATTCAAGAGCCTTGATTTTGAATCTCAATTCAGTATCTGGTTGACTGGTTTCAACTTCCACCTGTGGACAAGATATCAAATGAGTAATTTAAAATTAAAAAATCCATCATGCTGGAGGCTTTCTTTCAGCATTGACGATATACACCACTGCCAATATTATATATCACAACATTGCATTCACAAAGAGCTAGCCAAGCTTGGAAAAATTGCAGAACTTTCCAGGATTTCGAGGAACTAGCACTATTGCATTCTTATATAGCACTCACCTTTGAATTTGTTAATTGAGAGGGTCTCCATGGTTCTAAAAATTAGATCATTAAAATTCTAAGGATCAATGATCAACACTTCTGGTTCCCATATTTTCACAAGAATTATCTAAAATTCTTATATCTATATAAATTTACAGATAAGGTGGTCCAAATCCTGTCAAATAAAAGCACACGGTTTTTAATCCAGGATCTGTTACGTGTTTAGAAATAGGGGAACAAGACAGCACAACAACAGATCATGTAAACTAGGAGAAACACCTGGTTCCAGGAAAGCCAATCCTTGGCATATGGCCCAGTCTCATCGATCACCACAGTAGAAATATTGTCTAAGACTTGCAAGGGAATGAAAACAATGATAAATTTCTTCTCCTTGCCTTGTAGGTAGGGTTTAAAGAAGGACCAGTCGGTGCCAGTCAAGACAATCAGGGTAAAAAGCATAATTCTCTTCAGAAAACTGAAAATATAAAACAGAACATCCCATCCATGGGTTTTTTTAGTTCTCTTAATGAAAGACTTGTCCTCTTCCTCCCACGGATATTTAGAGCTTTCAGATAGACGAGGGTGGCCATGGACTCATAGAAATGTTATTGTCTATACCATGAAATGTGGAATGGAATCCTGTGATAACAAAATTTTGCACAAAAGGATGAATCGTTTTCCTCTCCCAAATGTACTTGTCAAAGCAAAGCTGCCTTGTTTCAGCACCATGTGAAACAGCATAACCAAATGATTTCATAAGCCTGCTAATTTTCTTGAATTCACAGAAACCCCAATCAAGCAATAGACAATGTGAATCCGAATCCACGAGGAGGATAGAACCCAAAAGGGTCTCAAACTCAAAGGTGGAAGCATTAAAAGATCGGTCTCAATCTAGATATGTGACTGGAATGCTTCATCAACCAAATTCACTTTAACAAATAATGAAAATCGGATGGTAGCTATTAGTCCAAAATAAATACCTAGCCAGACATGTTCGATTCTCATGGATGAAATTGGAGGGTGATAGGAAGCCTACAAATGCGTTCACCTAGGCTTTCTCGAGCTCCTAGCCAAGGGGAGCAACTCTCTCTAGCTCCCAGAAACCGTGAAGCCAACGCGTTCGGGGCCTACAAATTGGAGGGTTGGATGAAATTGTGAGGACCTGCAAATGCGTTCACTTGGGCTTTCTTGAGCTCCTAGCAAAGGGGAGCAACTCTCTCCAACTCCCAGAAACCATGAATCCAACGCATTTGGGGCCTGCAAAGTGGAGGGTTGGACGAAATTGTGAGGAACTGCAAATGCGTTCGGGGGTTGTGAGGGACGAAATTGGAGGGCGGTAGAACTTGGATGAAATCACACAAGTAAAATCACACTTGAATCAAAAGTATGATATCATGTTAACATGGCCAATAAACCAAAAATAAGGACCATAACTATGCTAAGTGATTCAATATAAATTGTTAGTGGAATAATCTAATACCACTAGATCACTTTGAAAGAAAACAAGTCACTCTCCTCATGAAGATGTTTTTCTTTGTGACTAGGATTTCTTGTAGAATATTTTCTCCAATCCATTCATGTGATGCTCCCTAAACAACTATAACCTTTGAAGAGAGGATGCTTCATAGTGGATTGTTATAGTTCTTTTCAATGTTATATACTCTTCAATGAATGATTCCTGATTTTTTCCATATATGATATATTTTAACTTAAGCTTAGAGCCTCCACTTGTGAGAATCCTCTCTGTTGTGTCAACCTTCTCCTTTAGAATAGAATTTATCTTCTTTATTTAGATATTCTTAATCCCAATCTAGAGTTTAGTCATTTTACACATGAATTGTGAGGAATGGTTTTATTGCTTCTTGCACTTCCTTTACTAAGTTTCTCGATAGCTATTATCAACCCATATCATTTTATTCAAGCCTTATGATGGGTCATATTGTAACCTATAACGATTTATTGAGATTATTATAAAATAAATGGAGGACCTTTTGGGGGTTCTAGATTTTTGGAAGAATTCTTGAGACTGAATTCTTGACTTCTCTTGGCTTTGGTCGGCCAAGGGATTGGTTAGTGGTAATTATCATTATGGCATATATTTTGTGAGTGAGAAGCTCTAGGGATCTTGATCGAATATCGATAATTTTGGCTTGAGGATTCCCCGCACTATTTTTCCTAGTTCCAATGAATAAGGGAGTGGAAGTAGCTCATCCAGGGTCAATTTTCTTCACCAAAACCATTAACGTCCTTATAATTTCAAATCCACAAGCTCATGGGGTCAAAATAAAATCAATGTAATCTCAATCCTACAAAAAAATGAGGTTTGTAGTCATCGCCTTCAAAATAATCAAAATAAGATGAAAATGAGCTCTTAATCCCTCAAAACTATAGATAGATGAGCAATGAAGGTAGTGGATCATTTTTCATGGTTATTTGATCTTTAAAAAATAGATAGGAAAAAATTTATACGGTTTTCCCTTGTGATTTATTCATTTTCATTGAAAAATAAGCTCAAGCCCCACCCTTGGGGGAATGGGCTAAAAAATAAATAAGGGGAAATGAGAGAAAGATAATAAGAGGGAAGTGTTGTAGCCTACAATAAGTGTCCAATAGAATTATTCAAGCCTTCAACCTGCAAATCAAACACTCAACCTTACTCCCATTAACATACTCTCTCTAAAACCCTCACTCAAGGGTGGTAGGCTTTTCCAACCTAAACAACCGTTGGAAACATGGAATTATCGGAATGTAACGAAGAAATTTGCGAGGCAACTTTTTTGACACTTTATCGGTTCGATATCTACTTATTTGACAACGTGGGCATTCGTTTTCCAATGCATATTGTCCATAGTATATGATATGATCATTAGGACAAGCATCAATAGCTTGATACTCCATTCCAATTTCTTTCTTAATCAAAGATACTTCTTGATATGTGTGTGGTAAAATATTTGACATCGGTAATAGAAATTCACTTAAAAATCTACAAAATTGAAAATAATAAGTATCTTATAAACAATATTACTCATCATTAATATCGCATCCATATTTTACAAATAAAAATAACAATAGCAATATAGGACCAAAATCAACCTTAGAGGTAAATGTGAACATGCATACATAGATAATCAACAAATTACATACCTTAGCATCTGTGTGAAACTGGTGTTTGATAAAACATTCAAAACCTTGAAGTTCACCAACAATAATATAGCAGATAGAAGATTTGTTGTTGAGCCTTTATAAAGAGGTTGCTGCGACTTCTCGATTAGAGGATCAACATCAATGTCATGATCACTATCACCATGGCCATCGTCCTCATCCATTGAAGCAAATGTGTCATGGATCAACCTATGTATCTCATCTTCCTGATTTGTATCGGTAACGTTATATCCATCCATGTCAACGTCATTAAGAACTTGATCAGCTCCAATATTCTGATCATGAATTTGCTCACCCTGTAAAAAAGTATTTCTGCTAGAACCTGGCAAATTATAACTATCTGGAGGCTGACATTTTGGGGGCATTGTCTATATATGTACAAATAATGCAATGAAATTAGTGTGTATAGAGCATATAAAATAATGATAAGACATTTTACTAAAAGTCATGACATGACGACCATTAGAGAGAATACATTAAATATTGAATAACCTCTTACCAAGGGACGATATTCATTGCCCCCTTCAGCGTGTCCCTTCTCCCTACAATGTCTTTCAGCTGTTGTTATTAAAATTCTTCTTCTTTGCAAACCCTTGCAATCATTGCACGGGCAATAACATTTTCCATCGCCCCTCACCTCTAATGCCGCTCTGAACCGAGCAAGCTTCCTTGCATTTTCGTTCATGGTGACAAAGCCTTGTGGTGACAAGAAATTGTCTTACCTACACCATACCAAACAGTAAGTTGTCAAATACATTACATATAAATATGGACTTGGATGGTACACAAATAAATAGCTGTGTTTTCAAGTGTAAAGATGGTAGGTAAAATGCATGGTGCTTCTTTTCAAGAGTATATAGGAAAGCAATAAACTGAAATCCAAATGGACATGAATACAAACAAGCATTAGAGACAACAATTTACTACAAATTACACCATTTCTATGAATCCACATAAAAGGTATCAATACCATATACTCTATTGAGCCTAGTCTATATATTCATGTATTCTATTCATACAACACAACCCATGGTTGCATTGCCTCAATGTTGTAAATAATAGTTTTATTGGTGGCATTAATTTATGAATCCATTCACATATTCATGAAATCAAACAAATAGTTTGAGATCAAATAAATACTATCAAGTCTAGTGTAAATCTTAATGCATTCATTTTATTTAAGTTCTCTTTGTTATTGAAGTGTTCCTCAAATTAGAAATTTTCACTAAACAATTAGAACCTATGATTGTTTATCAACCCTACAATGTTTCCGTGAGTGTGAGGATGGCCATTGGTATATAACAAGATCTTCCTATCAAATTTTATGGAACCATAATAATTGATGCACTTAATATACATGCAAATTCTAAGTATGTATTGAACAATATTCAAATAACCAAATTGACTATAAAGAGGGCCATAAAACAACTTAAGAAATACTAATTATTTGGATGGAATGAACACATGTGTATAAGTATAACCAAAAAAAAATTTAAAACATTTAGTTTAGATTTGGAAACCATATAATTATTGTACCACACAAGGAGAATTTGGTCCCAACATCAGGCACATGTAGGGAATATGACCAAGTTTTATAAAAAACATGATTGTAATAGGTTTGGTAATAGGTTTGGGAAGAGAGAAGTCATTGCTGCCCTAAAACTAATGTTGGAAACAATGCTTCTCAAAGGAAGAAGTAAGGGTTGCATAACATTTACTCATAAGAGACTCTACGAATGGTGTTGAACTAAAGTGTAGTTTCAAAAAGAGAAGCTGAAATATGCATATGATGAGATCAACTCCAGTTGTTAACCCATATTATACCAAGAATGCCATTATTTTTCTATATCTCCAAGGTGTTGAAACCATGGATTTTTTTCTTTCTCCAAGTTCACCTTAAACCTATGGGAGTTATCTTAGAAAGATCATAGGATGTTTCGCTATTTCTAAAAGCCTTTCATTAAGTGAGACAATAAAAGATGCCTTAAGGTAGAAATATTATTCTTTGGGGACATAGAAACAAAAATACACTAACTTCATCTAGGAAATAACATTAGCATGAAGTAGTAAAAGTATGCATCATTTGAAAACACAAACTAACCTTGCACATTTAAAATCCGAACTATGTAGATCTAGAAATGGATTGTTCACCAGCAGGAGACGAAAATAATAAACAGCTCCAACAATCACCCGAAAACAGTGTTGCAACAATGGAAAGTGTGAAGAAAATCTCGTTAAGGTCTTCGTTTTTATAGAACTCTTAGGCGTCGCTATAGAGACGGAAAACATTGACTTTTGTGACCTAGGTCAACTTGACCATTGTAAAAAGTCAACAAAAGACGGAGCCATCGCTATAGAGACGGTTAGGCATGGATACAGTGACATCCAAGAGTTTAGGCATGGATACAGCGACGTCTAAGAGTCCAGGCATGGATACAACGACAGCTAGGCGTGGATACAGCGACGCCTCGTTCCTGTTACATCGGATTTTACACCAAAAAGTAAGAAACGTGGAAAACCTCCGTGGAAAAATCCGTGCTTTTGTACTAGTGTGAGAAGAAGACATTGTGCAGCTGTAGAAGCTAGGGATTCTTAATTTTTAGGTCTCCCTCCACAATCCATCAGCAAAAGTTTGCTAGGATGACTCCCCATTGAAGGGTGCATCTTTCTGTCGAAGTGGTATTCGATTCCGGGCATTTTCATTTTTTGGTGCAGGAAATTAGGGCCTTTTACAGAAGAAGAATTTTTGAGTGAGCCCGAAATAGGATTACTCTCCTCATCAAAATCAAATTTTAGAGACCTGGGTCGACATTTTTGGTTGGGTGTAACTTCAAGAAAGTCAAACCCTAGTTTTACCTCGGGCTAGAGAAACCCTAAATACTAAAACTGATAATGTTTGGTAAATTTGCTATATCTCAGGATTGAAGAAGTCTAAGTGGCCAAAAATTTCATAGGTAGAATATAAAATTCTTATGTAAACTATGTCCAATTTTCATCCTCGTATTCTCTATATTCTAGGAGATATGTTTCCTCCAAGTTAGGGTTCCATCCTCTTCTAGGATTCATCCCTAAATAGGACACCTCGGGAGAATTGCTATGTCTCGAGCTACGAAGCTCCAAATGAAATTGATGAAGATGTTCCAAAAATGGCACAAACTGTACTATCTGTGGTCAAAGTTTCAGATCCATAAGATGAAAAAGTGACACGTGGCAATCCGTACAACTTCATTATGTTGAACAGTCCTAAAACAGGACACCTTGGGAAAACGCTCATAAGTCCCAATTGGTGAAACCAATGCTAATGAAACCTGTGGTGTTGGAACAAGGAAAGACGAGGATACCTTAGTACAAAGTTTTAGATATAGAGGAGTATTACACTTAGTGATACCATAGAAATAGTATCAGGTGTTTATGAAGAATAAATTGGTAAACTATGGCTTCCTGTTCTGAGAGCTTCCCTCCATTGTTTTCAGAAAAGGAGTACATTGGAAATATCACCTTGAAGAGGTCTATATTTCTATCCAATTAGATCTAAAAGATTCCAAGTTTTGAAAATTAGGGTTTCTCTGAAAAACCCTAGATCAGCGAGCTCCGGAACCAGGACGGACACCTCAAATCGGTAAGATCTAATCTTTTGCTATTTTCATTTGAGGTTCTCATTTCAAAGTGATCTATCACATTAGCTTGATGAAAAGCTTTGTGAGGCTAAAAAATTCCAAGCATGGAAGTATAGGATGTCACCAGTTCTTGAAGGAAATGAATTGGACACCTACATAAGTAGAGAGGTTCCAGTTCCAGAGGGAGATGAGGCTAAAAGCCTTACACAAGAAGAACTTGGTCAAGGCTAAGAAGATCATTGATGATTTAGTCACAGATCAACTTGTACCACGAGTGTCTTCCCTAAAGACACAGAAAGAGATGTTTGATTCCTTGACCAATCTATTTGAAGGGAAGAACATAAATCGAAAGATGACCTTAAGAAACTAGTTGAAGAATGCAGATACCATACAGTCATACTTTACGAGGGTCTCTGAAATCAAAGAACAACTTGAAGCAGTAGAAGAAGAAGTGGAGAATGCAAAAGTTGTGATAACCACCTTGAATGGACTCCCAAGATCATGGGATTCATTATTTCAAGGAATGTGTGCCAGAAGGAAGTGATTACTTTCAACAGACTCTGGGAAGAGCACACACAAGAAGAAACTCGACTCATAATAAGAGAAAAGAAGATGGGAGCAACTGAAGATCAATATTTCACGATTCAAAGAATATACCTCAAGTGATGAGGAATATGAAGAACTCAATTATTGAAGATCCTCTTATCCATATTAGCATTTGGATAAGAAATGATGAATGAAGAATATGATGAAGCTAAAGGCTCAAGAAGAAGTCTACCCATGAAACAAATAAAGATAAGTATTCAATTGTCATTTCATGATATTTTTTTTATGCATTTTTTTATATTCAATTGATGTATTCTGCACGGTAGAATGTTTGCATTAATGACAGTATACTACTAAGATGCATGTGATGGGTAAGTAACTCATGGTGCTATACAAATCTCCATTGCTACTTATCTAGAATGAAACCTCATTGCTGACATATTGGATTAGTGCACAATCTCAATGTTGTCCTGGTGGAGATGAAAGGCATCTAGAAATTTTTCATGAGATATGGATGAATGTTGTATTGGCTAAAATAGTTGCATGATCATATCTTTATGCATAAGAATTTACCATTATAAATATGCATTATGAAATGTTTCTAATCAAACAATTGGTGCATTTGACTTGTAGGAAAGATCACGTACAATCACCTACAAGAAAAGAAGGATGAGACTTGTTCCAAAGAACAAGTGACGACAGTTGAAGATGAAGAATAATATGACAAATGCAGCGGCATAATTGATGCAGAACCTTCCAGCTATGAAGAAGTAGCCAAGAAGAAAGGGAAGACTAGTTCAAGAAGAATGACATTAGGATGCAGTATCGAGACCTAAAGGGAAGTTCGTAGTTCCATAATGAAGTATATGGAAACATCGTGGAATACAAGGCAATATTCGTAGCATGAGGCTTCTCATGAAAAGAAGGCATAGACTACGAAGAGACATTTGCAGCAAGTGGGAGTTGAGACACATGACAGGCAGAATCATGCATGCAAATGAAAAAAAGCCTTGTACAGAAGACACTCATGGGATAACACATACATGAGGAGCTTGAAGGTCACCTAGAGTGATGAAGATCTTAACCTTTGCTACAAGGTTGAAGATGAAATCCTATAAGGATGACAAGCTCACAGATGGGTGCGAGAAGAAATTTTGAAAAGGTTCAAGATCATTAGAGGAAATTTGAGGTCTAAAATGGGCCTTCTAAGGAAAATAATAAAATAATAGTTATTAATTTTGGAGGGAGAATGAAAAAAACTACTTTTTTTGTTTGTATTTTCGACATATCTCCCTGTGTTTTTACTCAAATTTTGAGCAGGAGAGCTCATTAGATGCAGAATTTAATTATGCATCCAACGTGTACCCACACTGCATACTTTTGGAGGACCTCACTACCCCAAAAACAAGAAATACTGGAAAAAATGTGATGACGATGATGACTTGTTCCTGACAGAAAAGAGGAACTCATTAAAGTTGCAAAAGTGAGACTTGCTGCCAAGTTCGAGATGAAGGACTTGGATATGATGCACTACTTTCTAAGCATGGAGGTATGGCATAATGCAGATGGAATATCCCTGGGACAAGGGAAGTATGTAGTAGAGATCCTGAAGAGGTTCAGGATGATGGACCACAAGGCCATGACCACACCTATGGCATGGAACCTGAAGCTATTGAGTAATTATTCATCAAATTCGGTTGATGCCACGATGTATCGTCAGATGATTTGTTCCTTGATGTACCTAATGAATACGAGACCAGATATTTTCTTTTCTGTGAACACATTGAGACATGTTCAATCGATGGTTGCAAAGCATGCAGTGAGGTACTTGAAGGGTACAATTGAGTATGGGCTCAAGTATGATACGAATCAAAAGATTAACCTAGAGGGTTATGTGGATTCGTATTGGGCAGGTAGTGTCATTGATAGGAAGAGCACTTCGAGGTGCTACTTATGAGATCAGGTGTGATCTCTTGGTTTTGAAGGATGGAATCTTACATGGCACTGAGTACAACCGAGGCAAAAGATGTTGCCACTTGCTATTTGGGAGGTAGCATGTTTCTTTTGAAAACTACTATTTGATTTTATTGATCTAACTTGCATTTTGGTATGATGCAGAGAGGAGCAATGAAGCTCCAGTTTGTGATCCAAATTGAGATCTCTCAAAAGAGGGAGTTCTAGCATAGCTGGTGAGACAAGTTTTTTGAGCATAAATCCTGGCAAAGCTCATAGTTTGCTCAGATGTAAACGGTCATGTAGGTTGTCCTTAGATGTAATCGGTCCTGTGAATCTCACAGGTTATCCTTGGACGTAATCAGCCCTAATATGATTTTATGCTAGAAATGGCCAGAGTGAAGCTTGAGTACTTTAGGGAGAAGCTTGGTGTTCTCTAGATTGAGGTTCCTTCCAAGAGGAAGTGATGAGTCCGTGAGCCCTTCTGACATGGTGGTAGGACTGGTTCCTCCCATGGTCAGATGTAAGTGTTCTTCCTTTTTGACATGGTGAGAGGATTGGTTCCTTCCATTGTCATATGTAAGTGTTGTGCCCTTCTAACATGGTGAGAGGATTGGTTCCTTACATGGTCAGATGTAAGTGTTGTGCCTTTCTGACATGGCAGTAGGATTGGTTCCTTCCATGGTCAGATCTAAGTGTTGATGCCATACCCAGTATGAAAAAGGACTGGCTCTGTGATGACACATCCAGTATGAAAAAGGACTAGCTCTATGATGACACATCTACTATGAAAAAGGTCTGGCTCTGTGTAGATGCCACATCTAGTATGAAAAAGGACTAGCTCTATGATGACACATCCAGTATGAAAAAAGATTGGCTCTGTGTTGGTGCCACATCCAGCATGAAAAAGGGCTGGATTTGTGATGATACATCTAGCATGAAAAAGGGATGGCTTTGTAGAGGAATACATCCAGTATGAAAAAGGACTGGCTCTATAGATAAGCATCCAGCATGAAAAAGGGCTGGCTCTGTCGATGAAGACCTACATGGAGGCTAGGCCTACAACTAGCTTGAAAAAGGGTTGGCTTTGTAGAACTTCTTGTGACGAGAAGAATGAAGAGATAACACCATTTGATTGAGATAACAAAAGTAGTGATGGTGATGATGATCCAGTGATGATTCAGTGATGATCCAGATCAAGTGATGATTGAGTGATGCTCCAGATCATGTAATGATCCAGACTCAATGATGATCCAGTGATGATCCAGGCTTGATGAAGATGACTTGACAATGAAGATGACTTGACAATGGAGATGACTTGAAGATGAAGATGACTTGAAGATGACGATGACTTGATGATGATCCAGATGATACAGAGAAGAAGACTTGTGATGATAAATTGTGTCAAGAGAATACCTTCCTAGTTAAGAGGGAGTGTTGATGTATCTGTAACTTCGGAATGTATTCACTTGTATATCTTATGTATTGTACCCTGATGTTTATTCTGGGAAGTATCTATAATTTAATTGAGTCATGTCATGCCCTGATGTTTCGATCGGGAGATTCAATAATGTAAACAAGTCATGTAAATTCATTGAGGTTAACCCTCCTTGTTGATTGGAGGGAAAAGTCCCCACAGTTGTGTGGCACTAGGGTTATTACACTCTCTTAGAGATGTCAGCCCTAGTAAGTAATTGTTAAGTGGGGCCGACATGTTGAAGTGGACATTAAGTGAACAAAATATTATTAATAGAGAGTGAGCCTCTTTATTTATTACACACACACTCACTCATTGGGGTGCATGAGTGAGAGAGGAGAAGCTCTCTCAAGTGTGTGAGAGAGAACAAGCTATGGAGATCATCTTTTCTGTTTTCAGGTTTTATTGTTGCCATTGGTGCTCATTCTATCTCTAAGGAAGTTGTGGGGTTTTCTCCTTTATGGTTTCCCTGATGAAAATTCTTTGTCTCTCTTATCTCTTGTGTTTATTGTTGTGCATGTTATTCTCTCAGTTAAAGATCCTAAGATAATGCTAGCTAGAATGATAAAAATCTAAAATTATTTTGGGTTAGGGATTTAGAGGGAGAGAGGTAGAAAGAGAGAGATAAAGAGATTAGTGGTTAGTGTCTTAGGTACATAGAGAATGAGGGTTAAGGGTTTAAAGAGATATTGGAGGTTAGGGTTTAAGAAAGAGAAAGAGGGAGGCAGCGATACAGAGAGGGAGTGGGTTAGGGATTTAAAGAGAGAGTGAGATTTCTGGTTAGGGTTTTAGAAAGAGAGAGAAAAAGATATAGAGAGAGGAGAAGAGATATTGGTGGTTAGGGGTTTTGAGAGAGAGGGGGGGGGTTTAGAGAGTGAGAAAGAGAGATATATTATGATTTGTTTTTTTAGAGACATAGAGAGAGATACTGGGGGTTAGGGGTTTAAAGAAAGTGAGAGAGAGAGAGAGAGAGAGAGAGATGAGGGGTTAAGGATTTTGATAAATGGAGAAATAGAAAGAGCAGATTTCAGGATTAGGGATTTAGAGAGAGAAAGAGAGATTGGTAGCTATGGATTTAGAGAGAGTGAAAGAGACAATGAGATGGATAGGGGGGAAGAGGTTTCATTAGAGGAAATTTCAATTTAAAATGGGCCTTCCAAAAATAATAAAAATTCCATGTCATCATGTATTAGCTAATCAAAATGCTTTAAAATTCAAAAAGGGAGCACCTCTTAAACAATTTTTTACAATAAATTTGGGGATAGGTATCATAAAAAAAACTACTTTTTTTGTTCGCTCAAAGAGAGAGAGGGAGAAATTGGGGGATAGTGGGTTAAGAAGATAGAGAGATGGAGAGAGATTACGGTTAGAGAGAGAGGGATTGGAGATTAGGGTTTTATAAAGGCTTTCAGAGAGAGGAGAAGAGAGAGAGATTGCAGGAGAGATTGGGGGATATGGGTTTAGAGGGGGAGAGAGAGAGATTGGGAGATATGGTTTTAGAGAGAGAGAGAGAGAGAGAGATTGGGTGCTAGCGCTTTAGAGAGAGAGAGAGAAAGAGAATGATATGGGGTTAGGTATTTAGAGAGAGAGAGAGAGAGAGTTTGGGGGATAGGTGTTTAGAGAGAAGCAAAAATAAAATGAGAGATTGAGGGATAGGGGTCGAGAGAGAGAGAGAGGTTGGAGGTTATAAGTTTAGAGAGATAAATATAGAGAGATCATTGGCGTTAGAGATAAATAAATTGGTGGTTAGGGGCTTATATATATATAGAGAGAGAGAGAATGAGTGTTAAGGGTATAAAAATAGATTTGGGGTTAGGGGTTAGGAAAGAGAGAGAGGGAGGGATAGAGACAGATAAGGAGGGGGTTAGTGATTTAGAGAGAGTGTGAGATTTATTGTTATGGGTTTAGAAAGAGCAAGACAGGGAGAGGGGAAGAGAGATTAGTGGTTAGGGGTTTTGAGAGATATAGATATAGAGAAAGATGGAGATATCAGGATATAGGTTAGAGACTGAGAAAGAGGGAGAGAAATTGGAATTTATTTGTTTAGAGACATAGAGAGAGAAATATATTGGCGATTAGGGGTTTAGAGAGAGAGTCAAGGAAAGAGGTCAGAGGTTAAGGGTTTAGAGAGAGAAAGATAGAGAGATAATAGGGGTAAGGGGTTTAGAGATAGAGATTCAATGTTAGGGTTAGGAGTTTAAAGAGAACAGGAATAGGTAATTTGTTGTTTAGATAAATAGAGAGATAAATATTTATTGTTTGGGACTTAGAGAAGTAAATAAGTATTGTGGGTTAGGGGATAGTGGATTAGAGAGAGCGAAAAACAAAGCGAGAGAGAGAGAGAGAGAGAGAGAGAGAGAGAGAGAGAGATTGGGGTTTATGGGTTAGTGGTTTAGATAGAGGAACAAATAGATTGAGGGTTATTAGTTTGATTAGAGAGAGCGAAAAATAGAGAGAGAGAGAGAGAGAGAGAGAGAGAGAGAGAGAGAGAGAGAGAGAGAAATATTGGGG
>LPNX010417731.1:356025-369536 GCA_001517045.1 Pseudotsuga menziesii | reverse complement strand
AAAATCCTACAATGATAAAAGTATTTACAATTTACAAATTTTCTTGTTAAAATGATAAAATGATAAGCTTGTGTGCTATTGGGAAAATTTTCTTGCATGGGATTTTTTGCATCATCTCTGTAAGGCAGTTTTGTTCCTAGCTCACTGTACCAACTTGCTAGACATATTGCCACTACTATGGATTGTATGCAGCACTTATGAAACATATCACTCACTTGCAATGTCTAATTCCTCTTCTTTGGACCATAATCATCATGCAACACTTCTGAAACATATCACTCACTTTCAATGTCTAATTCCTCTTCTTTGGACAATAATCATCATGATGAGTACAAGCTAGGGATGAATATTTTAGATGAAAATAAAAAACCGTCTNTTGGACAATAATCATCATGATGAGTACAAGCTAGGGATGAATATTTTAGATGAAAATAAAAAACCTTCTCAAGTTAAAGGTTGAATGGGAGAGTGTTTAAAGNGAGAGTGTTTACAGAATCTATGCCTAACTCTAACATGTTAGATTACACATAGGATAGGAAAAAGGAACATGCACATGATCTAGTTTAAAAAAATGCATGCATGTTCTAGTGAGTTGCATATCGCACTTGCGATATATTGCATATGCGTTATGTAAATTTACATATCGCATATGCGATATATCGCATATGCGTTTTGTAAATTTACATATCGCATATGCGATATATGGAATATGCGATATGCAAAATTATAAATCGTGAATGCGATATATCGGATATGCGATATAGATTTTTACGAACCTTAGCCTTGTGTTTGGGCTCGGGTTATTCTGAACGTGCCATCAATAACGCATATGCGTTCTTGATTTACACTTCGGAAGTGCGTTTCTGATTTCTTAAGTGGCACCAAAAAGTGGAACCAACTTCATGCGAGCGCCCTAAAGCAATTTTATATTTAAACAAAAAACTATTTATAAAATTTTAACATTCTATAATTACTTAGTTCATTATTTATGATTAAAAGAACATACTTCTCATTCTCAGAGGTTAAAAAACGTAAATTTTATATATGAAAATGATTCATAAAAATAATATAGTTTTTTAAGACAACTTCCTCTTATTATAGCACACATATTATTACTATACAACACTATTATAAAAGTTGTTCATAAAGTTATAAAGTAAAGTTACCACGAAACCAAGTCATAGGGCCACACCTCCGCACCCCGAAAATGGGGTCATTAAGGGAAAAGGGACGGTGAACTAAAAAAAGCTAGGTCCTTTCATAATGATTTTTGGATTGTCTAGTCAATATGAACCACTAAAAGCAACTAGCTCAGTCTTTAGTGAGCCATAGGGTAATTTGTGTGATGCACCGTGCTCAAATGAAGATATGAAAACTCCTAGCCGCGCCCGTCACCTTTGTCGGAGTGCCCATCCAAAACGCCTGTTCGCGCCCGTCGTCCACAGTTAGTCGTTTATAAAATTGCAAATTTTGAAAGTTGTTTATAAAATTGTAAAGTTTTATTTATTTGGATGGAATGTGATGACTTACTGACTACATTATATAAAGGATAAATTTACAATTTTAAAGTTTTATCATTTTTAGTAAATTAATTACTATTAATTAATTTATATTTTGAAGAATATAGTTAAATGGAATATATGAATGGGCCTCACCATATTTAAAATTATTTAGAGGCGGCAAAAGAAAAAACACTTTTGAACGCATGATAAACATGTATCACAATTTGCAATCGAAACACCATGATGTCATCGCCATGTCAATCTGAACGCTCCATTTTCGCCTGGCTTTTGCGTAACGAAGTGATACTGAAAGAGTAAAGTTGAAGGTCCTCAAATGTGAATCTACATTATTAACCAGATTAACATGAAATATAAACATTTTATATAAACCATGAGAAGATGCTTGCAGTATAATCTATATTAAGAATTTTATTGCTCTTCACATCCATCAAGTACCAACCTGACTCGTCGAAAGTCCAACGTGGCATTCATACTTTCATTATACCATGAAGACGAGATGATTACACGACCAGATTCGGCAGATATACAATATATGAAGTCAATTAGTAAATCAGTTGACAGACCATATATCGTGTTACCTAACTTTCGCACTATCCCTTGAATAAAATTGCAGAACTTTCATCCTTTCAACAGTCTGTGATTCAAAGTCATTTGGTTGTTGCGATTAGAGCAACTTTCGCAAGTTTGACGATATAATAGCAGAACATTCAAACATAGGAGTAATTGTTGTTTTACAATTAATCAAAGTCACTTGGAGAAAATACCATATTCATAGTCACAACCACTTTGTTATAACGACATTATTTATTCTATAGCTTCTTAATTTCCATGAGCAAGCTTTGATTGTGTTGTCATAAACGTGAAAGCTCATTGTTCCTTAAATTTTCTACTTTGTTCTGAAGGTTGAGGTTTCCTCATTACACCTTTTCTAATATATTTATTTTATCACGAAACCTTTTTTTAATATATTTATTCGATCACGAAACCCTTTTTTAATATATTTATTCGATCACGAAACCTTTGATTAAGGTGTTTAAGAAAATTTTAGTTTCTTGTTGAGTTTATTTGCAAGGTATTTATTTATTCTAAATTTTGAAATTTTTTGTTCTTCTCCGTGTACTTTATAACTATTTTTTTACAATAGTGTTCTAAGCAATTAATTTCTTTGTAGCAAGATTTTGTCAAATTTATTCTCTAGATCTTGAATTCTTTTGTTATAACCACCCGTAGAAAGAGTAAGACATAAGACTAAAAATGCATTGAAATAACTAAGTTTATCTAAATGACTATAACTATGAGTCATTTATTGTGAGTCATTTACAACCTTATTATATGACAAACAAAAATTAGTCACTTATTAGTTGTTCTAATTAATGAATTTGATTATATCTAGTTATTGTTTTAGTCATTAATTGTTGTTAGTTGGTCATTTATTTATTACTTGATTATTTTTACTAGTACTTTATTTAATCATCATAATGACTTATTGTTATGAACAAGTGTTATATTTAGTAATTTTTATCACTAATTGTTGTTAATTAGTACTACAATTAGTAAATTTTACTCATTGATTTCCATTCATTTGTACTACATTTAATAGTTTTTTTTATATTATATTTAGTCATTTATATTCATCGATTTATTTAGACACTGTATGGAAGAACCAAACCACCAACCTTATGCTTGTAAGGTAGGTGCTCTTTTATTTATCTAGCACCCTTAAATAGAATATATTATATAATTATACATAAATGATATAAGACATTAACATGATGACTTTTCCAAATATTACAATGAAAAATAAAAAAATCTAGTGAAACTCTTTTTCGATAACAAAATAATGCATTTAAAAGCAAATCAATCAAAAAAGACCACAATGCTAAATAGTTTGAATAGTTCATTTTAGTGCACCATTCAATGTTTTTAGGATGCAATAGAAACATAACATCAAATTAAATAGGTATTTTTCTGAGTCACTGAATGTTTTTAGGACGAAATAAATGCATAACATCATATTAGTTAAATCATGAATTAAAACATAACATCAAATTAAATCATATAATACAAATATAAAAAATATCATATATATTATAATAAAAAATATTAAAATACATTGTTAATGAGTTTAGAACTAATGAGAAATTCTATTGCAACATGGAATTATTTCCAACTCAATTATGACCAATACATCATCATGACAGACATTGATCCAACATAGATTAGGTAAATACTAAATTGCATTTTTAGTCGGATAACTCGTTGTTAACAAGTAGTACATGATAAATATCAATTACATTTTTTGCCAATATTTTAATGGACATCGTATAAAGCTTCTTTCCATCTCTCTAGACGACTGCAACAGTTATTCTATTTTCATAATGAATGAATATGTTACCTATGAACATTAAACTATTCACATTTGCATCCCTTGATCCACTGAATTTCACTTTTTAAAAAACCCACATTACATTAAAAAATGTTCCATTAGATATTACAATCTAATTAGCATATTATTAGAAGCAAATGATTAAACGCACTCACCTACATGTTATCATTTGAGATATCATCGTGCTTACCTAACACTGATTCAACAACCTCAAGTGATGCCGTGTCCACTTAATCCATAACAACAATTTCAGGATAAGCAATGCTCTGATTGTTATCCAATGTATCCTTGTGTTGAACATCAATATTGATGTAGTGCTTTTAATTTGATATTTGATTTTGCATTGCATGTGGTTTAATCATGCATAAAATATTTGATACCCATAATGTTTTAAAACTTTTAAAAATACAACAATAACAAAAAAAATTATATTAACATATAGAAAAGTGCAAAAACAACGTACAAGAAACTCCATGAATTCAATACAACAATGGTTATCTTGATGGAAACTCAAAATATATGGTTTAGTCAATGAATTCAAGTACAACAATGGTTATCTTGATGGAAACTCAAAATATATGGTTTACTCAAATATACAATGGTTAACTGAAAATAGTTATTAGAAGAACATGTGTTACCTACCATCCAAGACCATTAATAAGGCATATGTAAGTTAGACTAACCTTCTAGATTGAAAGGTAAGGGAAATATTTAAAAATACAATATTGTTGGTCAAACAATGTCATGACGTCTATATAGATAAATGTTTGGCCCTTTAGAAATGTCTCCAATTATTCTTATAAGTAGATATTTCATTCTTCCATTTGAAGGTGGTTGTAGCTAAAGTTTGGTGAGGCAAATATACACCTCGGTTATTTAAACAAACTCATTCATTAGTGTTGGGATCACCTCTCTTACTAGCTGAGAAATACTTACTTTACATGCCCAAGTTTCAAGCTACCAACTCAAAAGGAAACATAGTATGATATGTCCAACTCTATAAAGAAAAGTCTCATCAACATCCAAATCCATTCAAGGTCAAGGTTATGTATAAATTTTGTCGAACTATGACTCTTTTCTAAAATGCCTTCATTTCCATGTATATATCCTAAAGCATATTTATTAGTTGTAGAACTACCATATATCAATAAAAGATATTACCTTATAGATGAGTGACTAGATTGGCCAATTGAAGGAACAACATGATAATGGAAACCTTTCATTTCTTGTCTATGTGCCATGATGGCTCTTTACACATCAAGGATTATACGATGAATGGTTTAAGCATCATATACATGATTAATCAAAAGTGATTTTCAAGTAGTCTTTAAAGCAAAGGAGGATTTTCTACCAGAACATCATCTAAATAATGTACGTAGGTGGTGTTTTTATCATGTACGTGAAGTAATATTACTATAAATAAAAGAAACTAGAAGACAACATAACATAGTTTTAGAAAGAGATTCATTCTCATTTTTTTCTTCAACTTTCAAACATATAATCGAATTTGAAAGTTATCATTTATCCATATGTAAACGAATCTACCAAGCATGATTATTAGTTAATCCATTGTAATCTTAATAAAGAAACTATTATAACTAATTGAACTAGCACAATATCATGTAACACGGAAAAGAAACATAACTTCCATATATATAAAGAAACATAAAATGGGATCCAAGCTTCATTGTTATCCCATCATGAAATCAACAAAGTAATATGGATACATAAGTTTTCTAAGGTTTCTTTTCATAGACAAAGGCAATTCACAATCCATTTCAAGAGTGAGGAACTCTATTATGTTTTGAACATACAACTTATGAAAAATATGCATAATGTATTATAATGTTGTTGGCCTCTCCAATGCACATCTTACACCCTCTCCAACACATATACTAGACAAAGAAATTCTTTCTCTCAACACTTTTCATTTCCATACCACCCCACCAAATGTGAATATTGTAGATCATGATTGCGAGGAGGAAGATAGGTATTCCCATATTCCTTGAGCATATCTAATGATTGGAACAATGAGAAAAGATAAATACACAGTTGTTCCAAGCATAGTTTCACCCAATGTACCTCCTGTAAAACCATTGTCTACCATCAATTTGTCCTTCTCCTACTACTTCTGAACACTATGGGTGTCTCAATGATAAGGAATGAATCTATATGTTAGATAGATAAATATCATCCAAAGAGTACTTCTCACTTTGAAACAAAAGGGATGACCAAAAATCCAACACGGGGTCTTCACTTACTGAAACCATTTGATAGCGCCTTCGTTCATGGGATATTAAAGAATACCCCTAATTTCACTAGATATTGATAATTACTTACAAAAATTCTTTTGTTGATCGCCCCTCACAATACATATTTCCAATTAAAAAACCCATATTTTTACAATATATTCCTTATTTTTACTAGAAACCCCTTTTTATACCTCCCTCATACCTATAAAATCCCCATACCCTGTTCCCACCCCCTAATATCTACAATATATTGACCTTATTCTTCACAATAAAAAACCCCCCTTTATGAATGAACATGATAACATATTGCTCAACAAGGTGAGTCCCCCGTGAACTCCAAGGACAAAAAATTCGTAGAAAAACTCCGCATTTAGTGAAAGAAAGGAAAACACAATATTCCAATTTCTAAAATATCCACGGACAATACGAGGTAGAGGATTGAACCCTAGATACACCTATATCTAAGCAATATATATGCATACAATCATGGTTTCAATATAATATATAGACATTATTGATGAAAAGATCCATTTGGGTGCAAAACATCACAAATACAATGATATGGAAATGCACCACAAGTTTAACATTCATGGATTTTAACTTGCAAGGAATATGCTAATATGCCTATAGAGTTTCATAAATAAAAATGAAATAAAGTGATCATGAGAAGTTTCATTCTAGTCATTTACAATCATCACTCTTAACCATTTTTAAGCATTTCATGTGTTACATGTACAATCTAACATTTTACTTCTACTTCAATTGTATCCATCTATAATTTACCCCTCATTATGCCTATGCACTCACCTTCTAGCTCACCCATACACCTAAAAGAGATAACAACAATGATTGACCCTCTAGTATTTATACAAATTCATATGGAAGTTATCACCTACAATTTTATTCATAATTGTAACTCTACCGATATCTATAGGAGTTTTCAAATTCATAACTGTGGAGCTATAGGTATTATGAGATAGCCTTTGGAGTGAAGATTATATTCCTTTTCCTTTGTGCTTGCTACCCTAACCCTAAGTTATTCTCAATGGATAAGTCACTAAAAAATGATTTCTTTAACCAATAAAAATAAAAGAAAAATAGGGACTTGCTCTACAATATTCCTTATTAATCTAATTATATAAACAAAACAATTTACTTATCATCTTTCTCTTTTAAAATCAAAGCAATTATATACTTTCTTTCAATATTTTTTTATAAAATTTTAACATTTTATGATAACTTTGTCCATTATTTATCATTAGAAAACATGTTTCTCTTTTTATAAGATTGTAAAAAAAGATAATAATAAAATAAAGTAAATTTTATTATGAAAATGATTCATAAAAATAATTCAATTTTTTAAAACTTAGCTTTGCCTTATTATACAACACATATTACTACCATACAACACTAATATTAAAGGTGTTCATAAAATTGTAAAATTTAATTTATTTTAATGGAATGTTATGACTTACCAATTACCTTAGGATAGACACTAAATTTACATTTTCTAAATTTTAAAGATTAAAGTTTTATAATTTTAGTAAATTATTTATTATTAAATGTTGTGTTGTTGTGGTTAAATGGTAGGCTAAACTTATATAATTTCGGTTTTTTATAACTTTTTTCATTGTAAAAAAACATTTCATGAATTAATTTATATCTTTTTATTAATTTTTAAAATTTTATTATTTTAAAATAAATTAGTTTGAAAATGACTATTTTTTGTATTTAATAAAAAATATAATTTTTAATGTTTTAATAAATTTAATAATATCTTTCGATAAATTAATTTCTAATATTGATTTTTAAATATTTAAAAAATATATTTAAATTATTATAATTATATATATATATTTATGACATTAAAAAAAATAACACTTTAATTAGTTTGAAAATGACTATTTTTTGTATTTAATAAAAAATAAATACTATTTGTATTTAATGACTATTAGTTTAAAATAAATTAGTTTGAAAATGACTATTTTTTGTATTTAATAAAAAATATAATTTTTAATGTTTTAATAGATTTAATAATATCTTTAGATAAATCAATTTTTAATATTAATTTTTAGATATTTAAAAAATGTATTTAAGTTATTATAATTATATATGTATTTATGAAATTAGCAAAAATAACACTTTAACTAATAGATTCAGTAAACCCAATTTATTTATATTATTATATATGATGATGAACTTAACAAATCAAATTATAAAAGAGAAGATAACATATATATGTATTTATATTATTATATCATATATATGTATTTATATTATTATATTATTATATCATATATATGTATTTATATTATTATATATGATGAACTTAACAAATCAAATTATAAAAGAGAAGATAACGTTCCATCTCATAACTATTATAACTCAACAAAATTGAGTAAATCATAAACTTTTAATTACAATTATATAAAATATCTTTAAAATAATAAATAAAAACTTTAAAGACCTTCGATACCACTAAGTTGATAATGTAGAGAATTATCGAGCATATTTTTCTTTGAAAGCGTGTAATTTTCGTAATGGAGGGAGCAAAGCGCTAAGCAAATATCAACATTGTCTTCAATTTCTTTGAAGAATATAGTTAAATGGAATATATGAATGGGCCTCACCATATTACTTAAAATTAGTTATAGTGGCGAACGAAAAAACACTTTTGAAACGCATGACAAGATATATATGTCATCACAATTTGCAATCGAAACACCATGTCAATGTTTCGCGTAACAACGTGATACTGAAAGAGTGAACTTTAAGGTCTTGGACCATGTTAACAGGCGGAGTCAAATATTCAACTCAAAGAGTAAACATTAAGGTGCTCTAAAGTGAGTCTGCAATATTTCAAGATTAACCGCCGGACCCAAATATTCATCTTGTCTTATAGTCATTTTATTTTGGACGGAAGTTGTTTATACATCTCAATCGCCCACTAGAGGATCTTCGTATGACATCGTAGAAATAATTAGCGGTTAGATAAACTGCAGAGTATATAGCACGAAATAGCTAAACTGGACATGAAATATAAACATTTTACATAAACTAAACCATGAGAAGGTGTTTGCAGTATAATCTATATTAAGAATTGTATTGCTCTTCACATCCGTGAAGTACCAACCTGAGTCATCGGATGTCCAACGTGGCATTCATACTTTCATTATACGATACGATGATGCTGAGATGATCAGACTTACCTAGCTTTCGGATTATCCGTTGAATAAAATGGCAGAAGTTTCATCCCTTGAATAAAGTGTTGGACATGCTTCCCATTCACTGATTCAAAGTCATTTGGTTGTTGCGAGTAGATGAACTATCCCACGTTTGGCGATATAATTGCAGAACATTCAAACATGGGAATAACAACTCAAAGTCATTTGGTTGCTGCAATTGGAGGGATAAAATACCATATTCATAATCACACCCACTGGTTATCCAAATTGTAATGCAGATGCAGATTTCCATGACCTTGAGCGAATGCCACACAAGGTCACGCTGGGCCCAATCATATAGTTATGATTCAACAATAGCGTTCACGAGTGGCCCCTATCATATACTTATGATTCAACAATAGTGTTCACCAGTTTGCATAAAGGTTCAAAAATGATCTAACGAGTGTCATATATCATATATTCGTCAACCAATACAATATTTTCATCGATGTAAATCTTGAATAAAGATGTAAAAAATATACGAGGCTTTCTTTCTTTATCATCCCTTGTACCCTGGTATACTATATCCGTGTTTAACTAATTATTGATTAAGTTGGATATATGTTAGTACTTTACTTGCTTAAGTTGGATTCAGTAAACTATATTACATCATGATGGATTCATTATAAGCTATTACAATGGTTATGTTATTATTATGATTATGTTGTTATAATATTTATTGGGTTGAGATTTGTATTCTATACTGGATGTGTAACTCTTTACGTGGTTATAATAGACTTAAATAAAAATACAAAATAAAAGATTTGAATCTAGCAAAAAATTGGTTGGTTTTGCAAGAAAATAAAAGAAATATCAAAACATAATAAAAAAAATAAAGGTAATTATAAATTCATATGTAAAGCTTTTTGAGGTTCATATTTCCTCAACACCCTTAAGCTTTCATTTTAAAACTAATATTAACCACAATTGTTATTATCCTTTTCTTCGTCATTAATATGGTAATTTTAGTTAACCCAAATTAAAAATGAAATATCAACCCAAAAGAAATATTTACTATTACAACTACAATCTATTCATTGGTGTTCTAATTAATTATTTAGCAAAAAGAAATTTGCATCAACCACAAACTTTCTTTTAACTTTCTTCAAAAAAGAAAACGCTTATAGTGTTAAGTTTAAAAAATTAATATTAAATTGAGTTTTTAAATCAAATATTTTTCGTTAGATTTAATATTCACTTCACTGCACTCAAGAGGTGCATTCTACAACAAACTAAAACCGTAAAGGTCTGATTACACATCATCAACATTTCCACTCTAAGAAAGGATTTGCACGTTAAGAGAGGTGCTAGGTAGATCCCCTTTAGATGAATCTATGTTAAGAGAGGTGCTAGGTAGATCCCCTTTAGATGGATCTATGCTAGTTATGTTACTATGTTGTGATTATCATGAGATTCATTTCTTTTATGATGATAGTTATATGCTTAATTTGTATTTGTTGATGAAATATGGAAGATATGATGTGGCAGGTGGATGTNGTTATGTTACTATGTTGTGATTATCATGAGATTCATTTCTTTTATGATGATAGTTATATGCTTAATTTGTATTTGTTGATGAAATATGGAAGATATGATGTGGCAGGGGGATGTTGTCTTATGGTGTCGTCAATTGAATTATTATATGTCTTGTATACCTATGATGAATTAAATTTTTACATGAAAGAATGATGATGATGATGTGGACCAATTAATGAGAGTGGAATTACTTATTATAAATGTCTATTTTGTGAAATACAAAGCCATAGGATTATGAAGTAATCCTTAGCTACCAAAATTCATGATACAATGACCAAGACCGATAATATCGATAATAGGAGAGTATGATTTGATACAATATTGACCCAATATGTTGAGAGGGGTGGATTTATTGCCCACCTTATGTCACTATGATACTTAGGGTTGTGGAAGGGTCATGCTGACACACACTCCCAATGTTGTTTCAATGGCGATGGTATGATTATAGCTAGGAGGGGACATGTCTATTGTGATGCACCATGTTTTTATTTACTATTGTTTATAATAAACAAAAATTTTATAATTACTAATATTAATTAAATAACAATAACAATAATCATCGTCGCACGGGTGTGGCTCATTGGCGATTCAGTTGTTATGAAGTCAGATGTTGTAAATTGGAGGTCACGAGTTCAAATCACAACCGGCTTTACCCCATCTCCCATGCTTGCGAGCTGTGTGGGGCACCTAGGGGTATAGTGGTAGCAGGATTGGATCCCTATACCCCATGTCACACGAGTACCATCTTAGTCTCCAGTTACCAATTCCCCTAGCCATATTAAAAAAAATAACAATAATAATTATAATAATAATTAGGGATTAATAAATAATAACAATATTATTTGTTTAATCGACAAGTACGGTAGTACCAAGAAAACATTCTGATATTTATAAACAAAGCACTCTTAAAATTTTTAACAATCACGGTGAACAATTAAACAATACAATTCTACTAACATAGATTGAACAATATTTATGTTTATTCACAACAATTTCCTTATGACAATTCTAATTGATGACACTTAATCACTTACTGCAATCTTCACATATGCTTAATAATGTAAATGTTCCTTATATGTATTGGATCAACGCACAATTAAACTAGTTATTCACAACAACTTATAGAATTATTTAACATGTCAAGTATTTGTATATCGATACTACCATACATGTGCATGCATAGCCAACGCATGTATAAATCAAATATGCACTGGGTTGATGCACAATCATGGACTCCTTTAAAGACACTTTAGATGCCACATAATACTGGAAAAACCTAGAAACTCTAACTTTAGGCGACAATTAGGGTTACTTCCCTTACTTATTTGAAGATGAAGTAAAAATACAAAAGATAGGTAATTGATCTAGATTTCAGAATATATAGCATTTATGCAGAAAAAATGTGTGTAAATGTTTATAAAATTAGTTTCCATGTAATTGGGTTTTCAAATTTTCTGTACATCATAAGATATATGTTTGTGCGGGTGTAGCAATATATGAGGTAAATGATGTCAATTTGGGATAAAATATTGCATACATATAAATGACAGATGGACCTAGTGCAACACTATTTATTCCAAATTTTTCATGAATTATTTTTTTATTATTAATTATTGATGTCAAAAAAGCTTGAAATGAAAACGTTCTATGCGGGTGCAACACTTTAGGGGCAACAATTAATGAAATCATTGATTTATATATGTAATATTGTAGATCTTTCTCTCGTCCAGTGCACCATATAGTTTTCTTGGGAAATGGTGAAGGAAATCAAAAGTTATATAAAAAGAAATCGATGTATGTATTTTCGAAAACTAACATGTGTCATTTATAAAAATAATAATAAATAAACAAAACATACTTTTGAAGGAAAAAATTACATATTCAGAATCGTAAGATCCTACTCTACAATATTCTAAATTTTCATAAAAAAATATTGTGTCTGTCATAGCAAAACACGCCATCGAAACTGAGCATATTGATAGAGTTCTAAAAGACAAGCAATAGCCCTGGTTTATTTGTCCTAGCCAATAGGTTTGGTAGTCCAAAGTTATTTCCAAACATAATGCCAAACGTTATTCCCATCGATTTTTTTAATTTTGAAAAAATGCGTATGCATTATAGCTTATTCATATTGCATATATGCAATATAGCACATATGCGATTCATATCACATATACGTTATAACACATATTTGTTTTTGGTTAACTAATTTTGTACGAGAGTAAAAAAGAGTAATGGCATCCTTATCCGATTATAATACAATTTAGACTCCCAATATTCCATCCAGACAGTCTATGGGGTGGCTCATGGCCCAACATTACATTGGTTAAGAGGGCAGGGGGAAGTCAAGAGAGAGAGAGGAAGGAGTAGAAGGAATCATGGGAAGGAGGGATGGGTAGGGGACATATATGGGGGGATGAAGGGAGGAGAAATATAAGGGGAAGGGAGGGATGGTTATGGGAGATATATGAGGGGGGGACGGGAGAGATATGAGGGGTGGATGGTTGTTCATCGATGTCTATAAATGTACGGTCCACAGAATAGACCAAATCATCTGGTACCAAAAATATTGAAACAAGTGTGTGGCCAT
>LPNX010417731.1:346025-353525 GCA_001517045.1 Pseudotsuga menziesii | reverse complement strand
GGTTTTGGAGATCACATAAAAAACTGCCCATTATTAAAAACCATTGTATCAATATCACATATGCGATAAAATGGACATGCATTATATTGCATACGCGATATGTGTTATATAAAAATGTTGGGTTGCGTGCTGTGGGCCAGGTTTACTATAGCAAAAGACATAATTCTTTTGAACCCACGCATAGAGAACTATTCAACCTGCAATTTAATCATTACTTACATAATTCCATAGGTTTTGTACAAGTTTGGGTGGATTTCAATCGGGAATATACATAATAGAGGTCGGAAGTCAACGAGGAAGGTGCTTACACTAGAAGAAGCTGAAAATTAAAAAGAAAAAAAGGAGGGAAGATTCAAGAAATCGTCAACATTCATTGGATGAGAAAATAGTTCCCATTCCCCCTCAACAGCTACCTGACGTAGAGGCTAAGGAAGATAATGTAACATTAAAGGAAGTTGGTTATATGGAAGATGATATTATTGATCCATTAGTAAACGAACAATATTGTGAAGAGTTAAATAATTATGTTACTCCCGATGCAAATGTGACTCAACAACAACCATGGCTGGTGGTTCAATCTCCTAATCAAAGTTGTCAGCCTATAGTAGATGTAAAAGTCACTCCAACATTTCAAACAGCAACAAATTTCACATCAAAATGAAAGAGAACTCCTAAATGCATACAAGTGGACGAGAGCGAATTGACTTCCATGGAACGTAAGGCGGCTAAATGCACTATCCTCTGTCATTGTTCTCAAATAATGAAACAATATTTTGATAACAAATCCGTAGCCCCTAAATGCCAATTGTTTTTAGCTTTGCTTAAATCTAGACATATGGAAACTGTTAGAAGAAATTTAGGCATAAGAACAATGAAGAATATTGAATTTAGTAATCACGTTGTTAAATCTCTTGCTGCTACATTCACATAGTTTGGTAAAAAAACTCGTTCACAGGATTGTAATGTGGCTTGCCATGTATTGGCTAAATCAATTATATGTAGATCCACAAGGCAATGTCATTTACTTAAATGCACATCACAAATTGTGTCTTTACATCCAAAGACACTTAAAAAATATTCATTAAAAAGAGACAACCTTGATGTAGAGGGACAAATGGAAACATAAGGGAAATTTAGTGGTAGGTTGCCCTGCAAATACATGAAGTTAGTCAAAGCAATGAAGGGCCTAGAGCACACGTTTTGGCACGATAACACTAGGCCTTCTTCTAACACGAAGGATGTGTTAAAACATTGTAGGGGTTCTAGAAACAATGAACCTCCTGTTAAACATTATCTTGACATGACACAAACTCAAATGTTCGATATGTTTAAAGTTAGCCACGTAGAGCTAAGGCTCGGGAAAAGATATTTTGAAAAATACAAGCCTTGGTATGTTAGAATCAATACCATCTGGAACACTTGCTATTGTATAAACCACATAGAGTTTGACCTATATTACCATACATTTGCACATATACGTTGTTTTTTTCATCCTAACCATGTGCAGGAATGCTCAAGTATAGTACCTCCAATGTCATCCAGATATTTCATCCATAGCATAATGTGTTTGAGGAAAGATGGGGAGACACATTACTTAAAACAATGTGTAGACGGTTCTTGCAACGATTGTGGTGGGCTATCATTATGGTTTGATTGCATCCATGAAAGTGAGGATCAAGCATTTGAGAATGCAATTGTCAAGAAGCAGAACTATCAGTATGAGACATATCAGCTACATGATGGGAAAGAAAGAAGAAAGATTAAATTGGTTACTTCACAGGTAAATTGTTGAATATTGACATATTAATATTCATGTACACATATTTTATGTTTTTTTATAACACTATTTATTTGTTTATACCAGGTGCAAGTATGTGATTTTATTTTAGATTTTCGTGGAAAGATCCAACAGTACATTCAACATGTCGATATGGCACGGTGGCAAGATGAGCAATTCAGAATATGTCGGGATACCTTCCCTCCCAGAACAATACTATCAGTGGTTGAATTTGCAGAAAATTACACCCTACAACCACAAAATGAAATACAAAGTCAATATTATCACTCATTGAAGGTGAGCATAATGTTGCATATCACATATCAACATGGGCCACATAGAAATGAAGACAAATGTGTGATACTAAAAGAAAGTCACGTCTACATAAGTGACGACTGGACCCATGACATCCATTACGTGAAACATTTCTTTAAATTATTCTATGATCATATGATAGCTATGGATATACCATTTTATCGTCATTTCATTTGGTTAGATGGGTGTGCTAGACAGTTCAAGAATGCACGTGTATTTGAATGGTTGTGTTTGTTTCACATATAATACAAGGTGCCACATGTATGGAACTACTTTGAAACTTGTCATAAAAAGGAGAGCACGATGGTGCTAGTGCATGCATAAAAAATTTCCTTCGAAGGGAAGAGATGAATTTTACAGGTACTTGCCTTCGAGATGCTGCATCTATAGTGAAATGGTGTGCATCTGTCATGGGAGAACAAGCGACAAGGAAACACCTGGTGCAAAGAATATTCTGGGAGGGGACAAATGGGGACCAATCGGAAACACATCAGGTGAACACAGTTCGTGGAACTCGACAGTTTCATTCAATTAGAAGCTCAGACAACACAGCCGTACAAATTTGGACAAGATTGAAGGCTTGATTTTGCAGTTCCTGTAGCATTGATGAATGGGATGATTGGGAGTATACAGATATCATTGATACATGGGATCAAAAAGGAAGGGTGGATATGTATATCAGGATTATAGATAAACCATTCTTGAACCTATTATAGATGATGTCAATATTGAATTCCCAACTGGCTTGATGGTTATAAAAGGAAGGATGGGTATGTATATCACGATTGTAGACCATGAGCTATTGAATACCACTTCAGCAACCTAGTAGTTTGTATAAACATCAAGCTGCACACACTTGGTCACAAAAATAGGTCACATGTATGATACTTGCTACCTCATATAGAGCATGAAAGATTGATGGACACCATCGGCACTAGAGATGATCTAGATTGCCTACTCATCTAATTGCATTGTCAGGTGTGTTATTTAACCTTTAAAGTGAATGCTAAAGCACAATTTTAATTATTTAGCCTTAGTTTATTCCCAATGTAATAAACTTGTGAATGACTGATACCATTCACAGACATAATATTATTTAGAGGATACTGGACACTATAAACACGATCGTACAACCTCAGGTGAATTATATATAAATCATGTTTGCACATTTTCATTAGGGTCTCTTTTTTTTCTTATGATGTTACTAATGTCTAGCATTTTGTGTGCCTAGGATACAAACACCATCTATGGCACATTAGAGGGGAAAAGAACGGTTTATTTAGACACCAAGAAATAGAAATAAGAAAATAACATGCTCTCGAGTTGTTGAAATTTACATTTTTGTATGTTTTTAGTTTAATATACATTTAATTACATTGCTGGGTCAACTCTTGCAACTATTTCATTTGGGGGTAAACACATGAAAACCCTCGATCGTGGTTGTTTTCGTATGGTTCCCATATCCTCCTTGCCCATACACACTCGCAGGAGCCAACAACATGCAATTTTGCTGCTCTGTTTGTTTTTATGCTCCTGGACCGAAAGTCACCAAGTGTCCCTAAATGACATTTTCATGCGACTTTCAACTGGACATAAATCGGTAATCGAAGGTCGAATCGAAGAACCGTCGAATCCATTGGTTTCCTGGCATGCGATTACCTCTAGGTGGCCCTCTCTCCCCTGTTTTCAAGGACCAATGACTTCATTGTGCATTGATTTTGTAAAATATGTTTTTGCTCAATTTCCTTCAATGAAATTCTTGCATTGGTGAGTCAACTATGCAAAACCCTCGATCGTGCCTCATTAGAGGAAATTTGGGGTCTAAAATGGGCCTTATAAGAAAATGTGCCAAAATAAGTTTTTGTGAGTTGAAATTAAAGAACCAATAGAATTTCATTAAAATAAGTCAACCATAATGGTTGAATTGACATATTTGTAATTAAAAAAAACTACTTTTTTTGTTCGTATTTTCGACATATCTCATTGTGTTTTTACTCAAATTTCAATCAGGAGAGCTCGTTGGATGAGAAATTTTATTTTGCATACAACGAGTACCCACACTGAATAATTTTGGTGGACCCCACTACCCCAAAAACAAGAAATACATGAAAAAATGTGATGATGACATCATCATCACATTTTTTCAGGTATTTCTTGTTTTTGGGGTAGCGGGGTCCATCAAAAGTATGTAGTATGGGTACTCGTTGGATGCGGAATCAAATTCCACATCCAACGAGCTCCCCTGATCGAAATTTGAGTAAAAACACAGGGAGATATGTTGAAAATACGAACACAAAAAGTAGTTTTTTTCTTTCTTCCTCCAAAATTAACCAATATTATTTTATTATTTTAACTATTATTTTATTATTTTCCTTAGGAGGCCCATTTTAGACCCCAATACTTTTCTGTTGAGATATAACTACTAGGGTTGACAAGTTATGAGATGGAACTAGGGTTTAGTGACCTCTTTACAAGTTATGAGATGGAACTAGAAACACATGTAGACGTACATATTGAAAACCAAATAGGGTTTCATGAACACCAAATTTCATGCTATCACTAGGGTTGTCAAGTTATAAGATGGAACTAGGGTTTAGTTACCTCTTTACAAGTTATGATATGGAACTAGAAACACACGGACATGCACAAATTGGAAAACAACTAGGGTTTCATGAACACCAATTTGCATGCTATCACTAGGGTTGACAAGTTATGAGATGGAAGCAAGTTTTAGTGACCTCTTTACATGTTATGAGATGGAACTAGAAACACATGGACATGTACAATTTGGAAAACAACTAGGGTTTCATGAACACCAAATTGCATGCTATCACTAGGGTTGACAAGTTATAAGATGGAAATATGGTTTAGTGACCTCTTTACAAGTTATGAGATGGAACTAGAAACATATGGACATGTACATATTGAAAACCAACTAGGTTTTTGTGAACACCAATTTGAATGCTATCACTAGGGTTGACAAGTTATGATATGGAGCTAGGGTTTAGTGACCTCTTTACAAGTTATGAGATGGAACTAGAAACATATGGAAATGTACATATTGAAAACCAACTAGGGTTTCGTGAACACCAATTTGAATGCTATCACTAGGGTTGACAAGTTATGAGATGGAGCTAGGGTTTAGTGACATCTTTACAAGTTATGAGATGGAACTAGAAACACATAGACATGCACAAATGGAAAACCAACTAGGGTTTCATGAACACCAAATTTCATGATATCACTAGGGTTGACAAGTTATGAGATGGAAATATGGTTTAGTGACCTCTCATTAACACCAAATTGCATGCTATCACTAGGGTTGATAAGTTATGACATGGAACTAGGGTTTAGTGACCTCTTTACAAGTTATGAGATGGAACTAGAAGCACATGGACATGCACATATTGAAAACCAACTAGGGTTTCATGAACACCAAATTGCATGCTATCACTAGTGTTGATAAGTTATGAGACGGAAATATGGTTTAGTGGTCCTCTTTACAAGTTATGAGATGGAACTAGAAACACATGGACATGCACATATTGAAAACCAACTAGGGTTTCATGAACACCAATTTAAATGCTACCACTAGGGTTGAAATGTTATGAGACAGAACTAAAGTTTAGTGACCTCTTTACAAGTTATGAGATGGAACTAGAAACACATGGACATGTAGATATTGAAAACCAACTAGGGTTTCATGAACACCAAATTGAATGCTATTACTAGGGTTGACAAGTTATGACATGGAACTAGGGTTGACAAGTTATGAGATGAAACTAGGGTATTGTAGGGTATGATGTTATGGTACATGTTATGTTATGATAGGGTATTGTAGGGTATGGTATGGTATATTAGTATGGTATGGCATGTTAATATGGTATGATGTTAGTATGTTATGTTATGGTATGTTATTGTATGTTAGTATCGTATGATGTTAGTATTATAGGGTATTGTAGGGTATGTTATTGTATGTTAGCATGGTATGATGTTAGTATCATAGGGTATTATAGGGTATGATATGGTATATTACACATGCATGCATGACTTAGAAGTAGAAACACATATAAATTTAGTGTAATTTAGGTAGTGTATGATATGTAACTAGGGTTGACAAGTTATGAAATGGAACTAGGGTATTGTAGGGTATGATGTTATGGTACACGTTATGTTATTATAGGGTATTGTAGGGTATTATGTTAGTATGCTATGTTATGGTATGTTATTTTATGTTAGTATCATAGGGTATTGTAGGGTATGATATGGTATATTACGCATGCATGCATGACTTAGAAGTAGTAACACATGTAAATTTAGTGTAATTTAGGTAGTGTATGGTATGGTTATGATGTTAAAAAGTTTAGGATAGCCATAATGTTAAAAATTTAATGAGTCATAAATTTTTCCTTTAAGTATTGGAAATTCTTCCTTTAAGTATTGGAAATTCAAAATAGCACACATGTGAACCACACACATAATTATATCACATAGGTGAACCACACATATCATGTTCCAAGATCAAGTAAACCATGTTCCAAGATCAAGTCAACCATACATGTATAAATTTGAACCTTGCTTTATATTATATATGTATACAGGTAATGTTACAAAAATTGGCATTCCACATGGACATAATAGAAAATAGTGGATCAAAATATACATCTATGTGTATAAAAACAAAAAGTTACATCTATGTATCCCCCCTATACATTTATTCTAGTTATCCCCCCTTTCGCTTCCACTTCCAATGTCTTCTAGGAAATCTAGCTTTCTTTTCTGACTGCTTACTGGTGATACCCATTGCTGAACAAGAGGGATAGGTCGCATTAGTGGAGACTGTAGAAAAACCAAAATTTGTAAGTTAGTTTACCAACCTATAAAAATTCTATGCACATTTGTTCAAATTCCAAACCAATATAACATTTCTACTTACTATACGTGAGTAAGTAATGGTGAGTTGTGGTGCCTCAATAGAAGAAACCCTGATTGGGTGCTCTTCAAGCACCACTTGCTCACTATATATATATATATATATATATATATATATATATTCCAATGTCAAGTACCAAATCAGAGAAAGTGATACATAAACGTACAAAGAAAGCGATACATAAATGTACCTACTGGCTTGTTAGAGGTGGCTCAGATATTTTGTACTTTTCAAGCACTGGTGCCTCACTAGAAGCCTGTATAAAGTAACATATGTCAATTTCAGATAATAAAAGAATCAAAAACATATATACTACATGGACAGAAAATGATGTTTTCAAAGAAAGTGAAACATACATGTACCTAGTGGGGGGGAAGAGGTGGGTCAACAACAACCTCGCTTTGGTGCTCTTCAAGGACCACTGGCTCAATAGATTCCTACATAAAGTAACATATGTCAAAGAGATACATAAATG
>LPNX010417731.1:326025-343525 GCA_001517045.1 Pseudotsuga menziesii | reverse complement strand
TCTTGATCATCATCATCATAGACACTACCATGGTCCAAGGATATTTCTGGATGTCTTAACCATTGGTATGGGGTCCATTGTAAGGTTGTAGAAGTTTAACATATTTCAGTCCAAGTTTGATATGCATTTGATATTTACAATTTTAATATTTGATAAGCATAGATTAGTCAAGTTGCATATTTAGTGAGCACTAAATCGCATATGCGATATATCGCAAATGCGTTTTGGAGATCACATAAAAAACTGCCCATTATTAAAAACCATTGTATCAATATCGCATATGTGATAAAATGGACATGCGTTATATTGCATATGCGATATGTGTTATATAAAAATGTTGGGTTGCGTGTTGTGGGCCAGGTTTACTATAGCAAAAGACATAATTCTTTTGAACCCACGCATAGAGAACTATTCAACCTGCAATTTAATCATTACTTACATAATTCCATAGGTTTTGTACAAGTTTGGGTGGATTTCATGGGGAATATACATAATAGAGGTCGGAAGTCAACGAGGAAGGTGCTTACACTGGAAGAAGCTAAAAATTAAAAAGAAAAAAAAAGAGGGAAGATTCAAGAAATCGTCAACATTCATTGGATGAGAAAATAGCTCCCATTCCCCCTCAACAGCTACCTGACGTAGAGGCTGAGGAAGATAATGTAACATTAAAGGAAGTTGGTTATATGGAAGATGATATTATTGATCCATTAGTAAACAAACAATATCGTGAAGAGTTCAATAATTATGTTACTCCCGATGCAAATGTGACTCAACAACAACCATGGACGATGGTTCAATCTCCTAATCAAAGTTTTCATCCTGTAGTAGATGTAAACGTCACTCCAGCATTTCAAACGGCAAGAAATTTCACATCAAAATGAAAGAGAACTCCTAAATGCATACAAGTGGACGAGAGTGAATTGACTTCCATGGAAGGTAAGGTGGCTAAATGCACTATCCTTTGTCATTGTTCTCAAATAATGAAACAATATTTTGATAACAAATCTGTAGCTGCTAAATGCCAATTGTTTTTAGCTTTGTTTAAATCTAGACATATGGAAACTATTAGAAGAAATTTAGGCATAAGAACAATGAAGAATATTGAATTTAGTAATCACATTGTTAAATCTCTTGTTGCTGCATTCACATAGTTTGGTAAAAAAACTCGTTCACAGGATTGTAATGTGGCTTGCCATGTATTGGCTAAATCAATTATATGTAGATCCACAAGACAATGTCATTTAATTAAATGCACATCACAAATTGTGTCTTTACATCCAAAGACACTTAAAAAATATTCATTAAGAAGAGACAACCTTGATGTAGAGGGACAAATGGAAACATAATGGAAATTTAGTGGTAGGTTTCCCCGCAAATACATGAAGTTAGTCAAAGCAATGAAGGGCCTAGAGCACACGTTTTGGACCGATAACACTAGGCCTTCTTCTAACATGAAGGATGTGTTAAAACATTGTAGGGGTTCTAGAAATAATGAACCTCCTGTTAAACATTAACTTGACATGACACAAACTCAACTATTCGATATGTTTAAAGTTAGCCACGTAGAGCTAAGGTTCGGGAAAAGATATTTTGAAAAATACAAGACTTGGTATGTTAGAATCAATACCATCTGGAACACTTGCTATTGTAGACACCACATAGAGTTTGACCTATATTACCATACATTTGCACATATATGTTGTTTTTTTCATCCTAACCATGTGCAGGAATTCTCAAGTATAGTACCGCCAATGTCATCCAGATATTTCATCCATAGCATAATGTGTTTGAGGAAAGATGGGGAGACACATTACCTCAAACAATGTGTAGACGGTTCTTGCAACAATTGTGGTGGGATATCATTATGTTCTGATTGCGTCCATGAAAGTGAGGATCAAGCATTTGAGAATGCAATTGTCAAGAAGCAGAACTATCAGTATGAGACATATAAGCTACATGATGGGAAAGAAAGAAGAAAGATTAAATTGGTTACTTCACAAGTAAATTGTTGAATATTGACATATTAATATTCATGTACACATATTTTATGTTTTTTTATAACACTATTTTTTTTTTACACCAAGCGCAAGTATGTGATTTTATTTTAGATTTTCGTGGAAAGATCCAACAGTACATTCAACATGTCGATATGGCATGGTGGAAAGATGAGCAATTCAGAATATGTCGGGATACCTTCCCTCTCAGAACAATACTATCAGTGGTTGAATTTGCGGAAAATTACACCCTACAACCACAAAATGAAATACAAAGTCAATATTATCACTCATTGCAGGTGAGCATAATGGTGCATATCACATATCAACATGGGCCACATAGAAATGAAGACAAATGTGTGATACTAAAAGAAAGTCACTTCTACATAAGTGATGACTGGACCCATGACATCCATTACGTGAAACATTTCTTTAAATTATTTTATGATCATATGATAGCTATGGATATACCATTTTATCATCATTTCATTTGGTTAGATGGTTGTGCTGGACAGTTCAAGAATGCACGTGTATTTGAATGGTTGTGTTTGTTTCACATATAATACAAGGTGCCATATGTATGGAACTACTTTGAAACTTGTCATCAAAAAGAAGAGCACGATGGTGCTAGTGCATGCATAAAAAATTTCCTTCGAAGGGAAGACATGAATTTTACAGGTACTTGCCTTCAAGATGTTGCATCTATAGTGAAATGGTGTGCATCTGTCATGGGAGAACAAGTGACAAGGAAACACCTGGTGCAAAGAATATTCTGGGAGGGGACAAATGTGGACCAATCGAAAACACATCAGGTGAACACAGTTCATGGAACTCGATAGTTTAATTCAATTAGAAGCTCAGACAACACGACCCTACACATTTGGACAAGATTGAAGGCTTGATTTTGAAGTTCCTGTAGCATTGATGAATGGGATGATTGTGAGTATACAGATATCATTGATACACGGGATCAAAAAGGAAGGGTGGATATCTATATCAGGATTATAGACAAACCATTCTTGAACCTATTACAGATGATGTCAATATTGAATTCCCAACTGGCTTGATGGTTATAAAAGGAAGGATGGGTATGTATATTAGGATTATAGACCATGACCTATTGTATACCACTTCAGCAACCTAGTAGTTTGCATAAACATCAAGCTGCGCACACTTGGTAACAAAAATAGGTCACATGTATGATACTTGCTACCTCATATAGAGCATGCAATATTGATGGACACCATCGGCACTAGAGATGATCTAGATGGCCTACTCGTCTAAGTGCATTGTCAGGTGCGTTATTTAACCTTTAAAGTGAATGTTGAAGCACAATTTCAATTATTTAGCCTTATTTTATTCCCAATGTAATAAACTTGTGAATGACTGATACCATTCACAGACATAATATTATTTAGAGGATACTGGACACTATAAACACGATTGTACAACCTTAGGTGAATTATATGTAAATCATGTTTGCACATTTTCATTCGGGTTTCTTTTTTTTCTTATGATGTTACTAATGTCTAGCATTTTGTGTGCCTAGGATACAAACACCATCTATGGCACATTAGAGGGGAAAAGAACGGTTTATTTAGACACCAACAAATAGAAATCAGAAAATAACATGCTCTCGAGTTGTTGAAATTTACATTTTTTGATGTTTTTAGTTTAATATACATTTAATTACATTGCTGGGTCAACTCTTGCAACTATTTCATTTGGGGGTAAACACATGAAAACCCTCGATCATGGTTGTTTTCGTATAGTTCCCATATCCTCCTTGCCCATACACACTCGCACGAGCCAACAACATGCAATTTTGCTGCTCTGTTTGTTTTTACGCTCCTGGACCGGAAGTCACCAAGTGTCCCTAAATGGCATTTTCATGCGACTTTCAACTGGACATAAATCGTTAATCGGAGTTCGAATCGAAGAACCATCGAATCCATTGGTTTCCTGGCATACGATTACCTCTAGGTGGCCCTCTCCCCCCTGTTTTCAAGGACCAATGACTTCATTGTGCATTGATTTCGTAAAATATGTTTTTGCTCAGTTTCCTTCAATGAAATTCTTGCATTGGTGAGTCAACTATGCAAAACCCTCGATCGTGCCTCTTACAAGTTATGAGATGGAACTAGAAACACATGTACATGTACAAATTCAAAACCAACTAGGGTTTCATTAACACCAACCTACATCCTATCACTAGGGTTGACAAGTTATGAGATGGAACTAGGGTTTGGTGACCTCTTTACAAGTTATGAGATGGAACTAGAAACACATGTAGACATACATATTGAAAACCAAATAGGGTTTCATGAACACCAAATTTCATGCTATCACTAGGGTTGTCAAGTTATAAGATGGAACTAGGGTTCAGTTACCTCTTTACAAGTTATGAGATGGAACTAGAAACACACGGACATGCACAAATAGGAAAACAACTAGAGTTTCATGAACACCAATTTGCATGCTATCACTAGGGTTTACAAGTTATGAGATGGAAGCAAGTTTTAGTGACCTCTTTACATGTTATGAGATGGAACTAGAAACACATGGACATGTACGATTTGGAAAACAACTAGGGTTTCATGAACACCAAATTGCATGCTATCACTAGGGTTGACAAGTTATGAGATGGAAATATGGTTTAGTGACCTCTTTACAAGTTATGAGATGGAACTAGAAACATATGGACATGTACATATTGAAAACCAACTAGGGTTTTGTGAACACCAATTTGAATTCTATCACTAGGATTGACAAGTTATGAGATGGAGCTAGGGTTTAGTGACTTCTTTACAAGTTATGAGATGGAACTAGAAACACATAGACATGCACATACTGAAAACCAACTAGGGTTTCATGAACACCAAATTGCATGATATCACTAGCGTTGACAAGTTATGAGATGGAAATATGGTTTAGTGACCTCTCATTAACACCAAATTGCATGCTATCACTAGGGTTGATAAGTTATGACACGGAACTAGGGTTTAGTGACCTCTTTACAAGTTATGAGATGGAACTAGAAACACATTGACATGCACATATTGAAAACCAACTAGGGTTTCATGAACACCAAATTGCATGCTATCACTAGTGTTGATAAGTTATGAGATGGAAATATGGTTTAGTGGTCCTCTTTACAAGTTATGAGATGGAACTAAAAACACATGGACATGCACATATTGAAAACCAACTAGGGTTTCATGAACACCAATTTGAATGCTATCACTAGGGTTGACAAGTTATGAGACAGAACTAAAGTTTAGTGACCTCTTTACAAGTTATGAGATGGAACTAGAAACACATGGACATCTAGATATTGAAAACCAACTAGGGTTTCATGAACACCAAATTGAATGCTATTACTAGGGTTGACAAGTTATGACATGGAACTAGGGTTGACAAGTTATGAGATGGAACTAGGGTATTGTAGGGTATGATGTTATGGTACATGTTATGTTATGATAGAGTATTGTAGGGTATGGTATGGTATATTAGTATGGTATGGCATGCTAATATGATATGATGTTAGTATGTTATGTTATGGTATGTTATTGTATGTTAGTATCGTATGATGTTAGTATTATAGGGTATTGTAGGGTATGTTATTGTATGTTACCATGGTATGATGTTAGTATCATAGGGTATTTTAGGGTACGATATGGTATATTACACATGCATGCATGTCTTAGAAGTAGAAACACATATAAATTTAGTGTAATTTAGGTAGTGTATGATATGTAACTAGGGTTGACAAGTTATGAAATGGAACTAGGGTATTGTAGGGTATGATGTTATGGTACATGTTATGTTATTATATGGTATTATAGGGTATGATGTTAGTATTCTATGTTATGGTATGTTATTGTATGTTAGTATCATAGGGTATTGTAGGGTATGATATGGTATATTATGCATGCATGCATGACTTAGAAGTAGAAACACATGTAAATTTAGTGTAACTTAGGTAGTGTATGGTATGGTTATGATGTTAAAAATTTTAGGATAGCCATAATGTTAAAAAGTTGATGAGTCATAAATTTTTCCTTTAAGTATTGGAAATTCTTCCTTTAAGTATTGGAAATTCAAAATAGCACACATGTGAACCACACACATAATTATATCACATAGGTGAACCACACATATCATGTTCCAAGATCAATTCAACCATACATGTATAAATTTGAACCTTGCTTTATATTATATATGTATACAAATAATGTTACAAAAATTGGCATTCCACATGGACATAATAAAAAATAGTGGATCAAACTATACATCTATGTGTATAAAAACAAAAAGTTACATCTATGTATCCCCCCTATACATTTATTCTAGTTATCCCCCCTTTTGCTTCCACTTCCAATGTCTTCTAGCACTACTACATTTCGACCAAAAATCCGACGGCCGTATTGTCGGATTTTCGACACTTCTCTGTCGCATGTACGACACTATGATTTTTTTTAGGCATCGGTGGTTCATCGTCGGTTATCCGACATCCTTCCAATCCGTCGGTTAAGTGACACCTCATTTTACCATCGGTTAAATGTAAAGCGTCGGTTAAGCGACAGAATTTCTTCGACGGTAGTGAATTTTTTTTTTTAAAATAACCTTCATGCCGTCGGTTAATCGACGGATATAGAATGTAGGCGTCAGTAAAGCGACAGTTATATCCATAGGTGAAGCAACGGTTGTCAATTTAAAAAAAAAAATAGCCTTCAAGCCGTCGGTTAAGAGACGGCTATATAATGTAGTCGTCGGTAAAGAGACGGTTATATCCGTCGGTTAAGCGACGGCTGTCAATTTAAAAAAAAAAAAAAAATTTCGTGCCGATATTAGGGACTGACATATGTTTTCAAATGGCCAAAATTCTAGGGTTTCCATGGAAGGAAATGAATCAATAGGGGAAGATACCCACACCGAAGCACAAAGAATAGGTGAATAGAATACATGAGAAAGGGCAAGGCCAAGGAGAGCATCGAATCCAAAAGTGACTGTTCGAGAATGTCCTCTTGCTGCTCGAGAATAACCAGTTTTCTGGACAAATATGCCAGGAATGACAGCAAGTAAGGAAGGATCAATAGTCAAGATAGCCACGGACAGAATAGGTTTTTCAATTCAATCAGAAGCTAATTCACAAGATTCAGCGAATTTGAACCTTCAGGTTCGAATTTTGTCGAATCTCAAACTGGTTCGAATCTAAAGGCAAATTTTAAAGCGAATTTAATAAAAATCTCAAAAAAAATTGGGGCTGGTTTTTTCATTTAAACCTTAGTCCTAACACGCTACGGTCCACTTACTCCAGTCTCAAATCCCAACCCGTGTGCAAAGTTTTTCCTTTCTGCTTATCGCTGCTTAGGAAAGAAACCCTCATGCTAGGGCTTAGAGCTCATGACTCTATGAGTTTCCATCTCAATGTTCACAAATCATTGCTACTGCTCAATCACTAGCTCATCGTTTGAGTTACAGACTATAATCGACAAGTGCAATTGCAGTCATAGACCCGTGATTATGTTGTGCCGCCATTGAAGAGTGAATTTAATCGCACTTGAGAATAAATTTATCTAAGCAGTTGAGCTGAAAATTGAAAGAAAACCTGACTTGCGCATTTTCAGTTCCACGAATAAATTGTTGATGTAATTTTTTATTAGTTTGTACGATATTTCAGATAATATATATATATATATATATATATATATATATATATATATATATATTCGAATCTAAAGATGAACCTCATAGAGAAATTCGAATTCGAATCGAATCAAATGGTCATCGAACTCGAATTCAAATTCGAACCATGTGACTTAGATCAGAAGTAGCGGCACATTCATTTGCTTCTTTAACTTAACAGCGGCCCCTACTTCTATTAGTGAAATAGTGAAAGCGGAATCCAATACCTGTAGCAGGAAAAAACCAATTGCAATTTATAATGTTAGCATGCCCCCATGTGGGAATTCTTAAGTAAGATGAGAGAGGAAGGGAATTCTCCGATCTAAAGCCAAGCCAGAACTAGCCATTGGATTTGAATGCCCATCTGAGATGATAAGCCGATCTTATTCGCCGACATTCAACTAGAGGACAGCGTTTACGCTAGGAATTGATGGCGGTGCACTCCATGGATTTATAGGGAGCTTTTGCAGATATGTGCCCTTTTCTAGGGTACATCATCATATCACTTTTCGACAAAAAACACTGCAGATTTTTTAAGGTTGTGCTGGTATTTTCTACATCTACGGATGAAAAATCACTTTCTCCTCATCATAATGGATCCAACTACCATATTTGCAATGACCAAGCTCTCCTCGATATCCATATTTGCAATGAAATTATATATCACAAGCTCTCCTCGATATCCATGTGTATTTAGAAAGAAACAGTGCATCTCTCATAGTACAATGAAATTATATATCAATTTTGAAAGTCCACAAAGATATTTCAAAACAAAACATGCTGGTTGCTCCACAGTTATTAGCAGAAGCTGGGATGCATCTTACAAACTCATCACCTCAAATGATCTCCAGAGTGAAAAAGATCTTTCATTTCTTCTTCAGGAGCATCCCGGTTAATGTATCACCAAAGTCAGAAATATCTCAAAAATAGTGCCCTTCAGTTAATCAGAATTATCAACCTGAGGTCGTAAATGGCCATGGGAAAGCCCCCCATGTTTTGGTAAATTACCAAATTACTATATTCACCCACACTTTTTGGCAAATCACTATGTCTACACCCATAATTGTTTTTAACTATGCAAATTTTCCAAGTAGACCATTCTTGATGGCATTGAAGGAATTCACAATAAGAGGAAGCCTATGCTAGAACTCAGAAGCTTCAGTCATAAAATAAAATCTATAGGGAGAGTAGAAGCAACCAAAGCTGAATGTTTTGAGATTACTGAGAAATTGATAAACTTTCAAAAAGATGCAGACTTGAAGAATAAACAATGGAGGTTTTTGCTCAGTCATCATCTGAAAGTTTCACAGGGACAATTCAGAGAATTATCCTCTGACAAATATAAAACTAAAGTCTTCAAAAATTAATAGGTTGTCAACTAATTAACTTGTGCTTGAATGCATGCACATCTCCGCCTTGAAAGCAATTGTATTTTTCAGTTGCATTACTCGCTATAAAATACAAGGCATGGCTGATGTCTGGAAGGTATGCTTGAATGCTATACTTCTCGAATTTTTAATATTGAAATATTGTTGCTTTTGTGTTGCAGGAATACTTCTATGGTCTTACCAATGAACTATCACCTCATGCCAATATTGTAAATTTCAGTGACCTACTTATATATCGATTTGGTGGCCCTCAAGCACCTCGTTCTGCTTTGCCAATTGTTGTAGAGCCTTCAGCAGATCCCACCCGTGTAGCTCCTGTCACAATTACTATTGATCTTGTGCACGCTGTTCTTGTTGTTTCTTCTTTGAGCATATCTATTATCTTGAAGGTTGCACCACCAGAAAAGAATAAGATCAACACCTTGGCCTTACCATGATCTGAATAAAGAGTTATGCACTAACTCTTCCATATTGCTTCAAAGAACAGAGACACAGTCGTGGAGCATTGGTTAATAAGAAAAAATAAATTTTCTCACTTCTTTGAGATAGAATCCAATAAAAAAAATTGATTACAATAGACACAAAAATCAGAGCCAGTGTTCACTAAACCCCTCGAAAATTTTAATTTCTCCACTTAACACTGCCCAAAAGAATCACTTATGTATCGATAATTATTTCCCCATGAGCACTGCTGCTAATTTTGGAAAAAAATTACAATGAATATTTTCCCAGAGTACATTTGATCGTTGGATGGTGCAAAGTGACAACTTTTAGCAACATCTTACATTCCCAGCTTGATCAAATGACTAATTTGAACTTCAGAATTAACTTCACAAATCAGACATCATACAACATGATAATAACCACCTTGTACAAGAATTCCTTTACCATTATAATACACTGACAAGTTCAGGGCCTTGGTATTATCCTTGAATGTTGATTATTACTTGCAGAAGTAGGTAAAACAACAGAATTTAGAGGAATTGTTGAAAATTCTGTATCAACAGGATTATCCCACTGACCTCTTGAAGTGTGTGTCCTTGGATTCTACTCCACAAATGAGTATGTTGTTGAAAAGTTTGATAAGCGATCAGTTGAGTGTACTATTTGTTGTGTGCCTAGGGGATATTTTAAGGCAGCATCCCCTCTAACAACACTTGCAAGGGTATCTGAAGCAGCCATGCCTCTTGAATCAGCAGATGTAAGCTCTCTATCCTTCCTGGAGATGCCTGCTTTAGCTTGTTCTTCAGCACTCTCTCTTCTTTCTCTCTCTTGTGATTCCTTGAGTAGAAAATCAATCCAAAGATCTCAAAAGGACTGAAATTCACACCATCTCTATATATCAGCCATATGAAATGCAAAATGTAGTATAGGAGACAATAAAATACTTTTTCATTGCAAAGGAAAAACACAAAGACTAACTCTCAGACTTCTACATGCAACAAACAGAGGAAAATACACATAAATATGGCAGCATCTACTGCCTTGTCACTCTCAAAATATTGTCCTTTAGTTTAGTGACTGACTACTAGCATCTCTAGAAAATCATTGTCATGGCAGGAGTCCCCATTTCCCCAGTATTGACAGATACCTGGTTCTTAGATGGTACAGGAGGTGAAGCTTCAGATGGGCCGCTTCCCATGATGCCACCAACAAGGCATCCTGGTAAGCCTAGAACACCTCGAACAACACCTTTACTAGCAACTTGTTGTGCAAGACCTATCCTTTGTTTATCTTCCTCAGTGAATCCCAGCATCCTTACCATGAGATCTAAAACCTGTGCAACCTCAGCAATAACAGCCCATGTCACAATTGGCTAAACAAATAATACAGTCAAGATGTAAATATTTTAATGTCAGTTTGTATCATGTACCTCTTTGCTGTGTTGCCGCTGAAAATAATTCATGAGTAATTTTATCACGATACGCCTGTATATAATTATTGGAATCCAAAAATTAGTTATATGTAATTTAAATAATGATATATAAAAGAAGCATATGCTCATGTTTCAATAAGAAGATTAAAAACTTCCAAGGGCAAAAAGAATCCGGATATAAGAATATCTATGTTTCCCAAATTCACTTCTGAACCAACATTTTGGTGGAGTTGACACAGACAGCCAGTTACATAATTGGTTTCTAAAAGAGTAGCGGAGATACATGCGATGTATCCAATATCATGAGCTACAATTTCACGAACTTTGTCAGATTTGTCTTGAACCAAGACCCTGAAATATCAGAAAGCCAGTATCAGTAACTGATAAGTACGAAAGTTGGATTGAGGTTAATAATGCCTAACTGTATTTTAAGCAGCACCTACTCCAATCTTTTACACATGGCTGTAATAATATCATAGCAAGGATTGAATGCAAGAATAGGCATAGATGCAACAGCTTTAGCTCGGACATCAGCACTCTGATCTTGCAATGCTAGGTCCAAAACCTTGAGAATGTTTTCACTCATTGCTTTGATCCCTATCTTAGACAACATACTGATAACTTTTCACTTTGACTTCCTGATGATATGAGATTGGCTGTCAATATTAAGAAACAACCATGGAAGTTTTAAAATTGAAAAAAGGGTTTCTGTGTTCTCAAATTGTTCTCTGCTGCTTGGATCAGCACATATATTGGTTATAAGCCTCATTTCTCCAGGAAGAAAACCTACATTCAGTACATACTAATTCAAATTATTAACAGAATAAGACTTGTAACTTTACATCTGCAACAAATCAAAAAACCATTCAGGAGAATCAATTTGAAAAAATAAACAACTTCAGAGGTAGGCCCTACTTTCTTGTTTGATCTTAAATTTGGAACCACCAAACTATTTTCACTTTAAAACTTACTTTGTAAAAGAAATATCCTATCCACTGCATCCAGATATATGGATAGCTGAAAGATTGTAAGAGTTCGTTCCTGGCCTTGGAATCAGAAATAGAAAAGTAAAACTAGAAAGCAAAATGAAAAGAAAATTGACTGTTATACAAAGTTACAAACAAACCACAACCTATGAAAGACATTTGAGTCTAAAAACAAGAACCTTTATAGAAATCCATGACATCGATGCCATAAGTTGCCGAGATATGTGAATATAACATAAGCTCTTTGGATATTTAGAAAATACTTGGCAGAGCATACTCAGAGTAGTTAAGGCACGTTCTTTCATTGAATCTGAATAAACATTGTTTGGATCTAAGGAATTGACAACCTTCAGAACCAGTTCATGAAAATAAGCCTCATATGATTCTCTCTCTTGTAACAAATCATATTTGGATCTATGTTCTGCAGTCTGTTCATTCAAATTTATGTCTGACCCACTTGAAGGCCAAGCCATAACATGTGTGTCTCTGTCCATTCTCAAGAATCCTTCATCAAATGTCTTTAGACGTTTGATTTGTATATTTATACCATCTTTGCTGACCCTTTTTTTCCTAACAGGAGAGACCCTTTCTGCTGCCAAGTCACTCAAGGATGGCTCAGCTTCTTTGGCACCATTTGTTTCAACTTGACCTCCTACAGCCTGAGGACCCAATATTTCCACAACGACTTGAATACAATTCACAAGATGGAAACAAGGTCCAAGGTAGTACAAAAGGTCAACAAGCATGTCTAAGTTCCGGATATGTGGTGGACATGTATTAACTATCCGAACACAAGCACTGCACATGGCCACCTGAGACAAGAACATGAAGAGAAAATGCTTATTCAACTTTCAGGCAAAAAGATCTATATAGGAGTTCTAAATCATGGCTGAGACACAGCTTACCTTCAGTCCCTGGCTGCTTGTATTCTGAAAAGTCTGAGCAAACACACTTAGCAACTCTTTAGCTGTACATTCAACAATGTGTTTGGTACATATGGTATATAAAGTATGAAGGCAAGCACCCATGGCTGAATCATAAATAGCAGTCCTGAGAGCACATTTTTGTCAATGTACCTTGAATTTCATGATCTTTCCTAGTAGGTTGCATATAAAAAAAATTAAAAGTACCATGAAAATTCTAGAATGTGGATAAAACAATAACATTAGCACAACAGACTAAGCAATGTAGCAAAAACAATTGGGTAAATAGAAAGAAACAGAAACAACTAGACAAACAGTAATAATAAAGACACCCAGTAAAAAGCATATCTGTGTAATGACGTTATGTATGAACATGAAAAACAACGAGAAAATGTGAGGAAACACTGGATGAATATTGAAGGTATACTATATGTAGTAGCTCCACAACCTAGCACTTCTAATTTTCTAAAACACTACAATGTTTCCATACCCAAAATGGAACTACTACTGCTACCATTAGTGTAACTGAAACAGAAAACTAAGAGTAACAGAAATTTTGCATGATCTAAGATGCAAAATTTTGCATGATCTAAGAACTTACTTGTGCCCAACGCTCCCTCCTGTTCAGATTTCTAGCGGCTGGTTCTTGGAAAAGAAGACTAAGACCTTCCACAGTGCACTGCAAATAGGAAGTCACACATTCAATAAATAACCTTAAGATATGGAGGACATTGTTTTTAAGCGCAAAGCAGAAACATCACTAATGATGAATCACTAACAAATAACCATGAGGAATTAAAAATAGGTAAAAGACTGATCCATATGCTGTCTCATAGACACATAAATTTGGAGAATGACAGGTTTACCATTTCTTTCATATTATCAATAGCATTCAACGATTTTTTAGCATCCTCAGACAACCTCTGTTCACCACTTTTTGACTGCCCTGAAGTACTTGCAATGGGCATGTCATCTTCCTTAGGTGCACCAGCAAACACTATAGAGCTCGAAGTTTCTCTTAAACCTTCATCATTGCCCCAATATTGAAGACTTAAATCTGTGAGCCCACACCCAAGTGCCATTGCTACTGTTCCAGGTTGTGACATATATTGGCCTGCATAAAAATGGAAGTTGGAACATGATATGTAAATGTAAACTGGTACAACAAAAAAATGAATGGTGAACAAGACAATTAAAAAATAAACAATTGAAAACTAATATCCACTTACTGCTGAGAGATTGCATGGTCACACATTCCAATAGTCTATGGGCTTCCTTGGGTTAAGACCAAAAACGATTCTTATACTAATTGAAAATTCATAAAATATATTTCGATAGATTATCTCATCACTGTCAAAATATCAGTTGTATGCCCAAGGGCATACAACTCAGTTTAACCGTGCTAAAAGCACTTGTCCATGGAAATTGTATTATCCAATAAACTGTATTTTCTAGGAGCTTATATTTGGGCCTGCACCCAGAGGAAAGAGGAAAGTGATTATCGCTACAAATATTGTAGATACATCTGTTACTCTTGAGGTAAATTATTATGTTTTGCTCTGAAGATATGATTGTTGTCTATAGGTAAATATAAGCCATCAATGTATGAAGGTTTTGAAATATGCATTCATGCAACTACACAGTCTTTTGAGTGATAGTATGCCACATTTTTGGCAATGCAGCCCTGTTTTTCTAGCTTCAAATTCATCTCTGGTATTACTATTGATGTGAATGCAGGGTATAGTATATGTTGTTGATAGTGGCTTCTCAAAACAACGGTTTTACAATCCGGTAATATAACTTTTCTTTTCAGGCCTTTTTTGCCTGTTATTTCTGTATGCAACTGAATGGTAAAACAAAGAACTTTGGCTTGTTATCTGTAAATTAATATCAAAGTTTAAAATACCACCACTTTGTTAGGTCATGTTTGAGTTTCAAAAGTAGTTTTATTATCTGGGTATTTACTATTTACCTAGCACTTTACAATTCTTGTGATTGATAAAGAGAGCAAGAAATTATATAAAGGTTAGATGGCCAAAAATTTGTCATGGGACTCATAAAGTCACAAAGGAACATTATCTGAAGGGAGTGCCTAAGCCTTTCCATCTGACAATTCCAAGCGAAAGTATCAAACAGATCATGTACAAATCATGGGTGTGCTTAGGGCCATTCCACTCTCAGTGCAAAATATACAAAAATACAAAATTATAGAGAAATTCCGCAGATAGGGTATGGTGTGTCGTTGGTAGCATCAAGTTCTTGCCCGTTGGTGCCTGGCACAGTCTGAAGTGTTGCATTCAATAGATGACTTGCATTTTCTTGAACTAAAACAGATATATTCTATTCTGCAAATGGAATGAAAATCAAATTTTATATGTAGAATGAGAAGCAATAATGGAGTAAGTCGCTAGAAAATATTATCACATATTTATATCTAATATCAGGACTGAAAATGGGAGGAAAGAAAACTGGAAATGTGAAAAATGGTAACAGTGAAGTCTACTCTCTTGATTGAAGTCTTGATGTATTTTTGTTTTTTGTTAATTCTTTATGTTCCTGCACTTACAGATGTCAGATATTGAAATCTTGGTTGTGGCACCCATATCAAAAGCTTCTACGCAACAGAGGGGTGGAAGAGCTGGGAGAGTATGGCCCAGAAAAAGTTACAGGAATGAATGTACATTGTTTCTATTTCCATGAGAATCTACCTATTAGATGACTAAATTCCCTTTAGATCCTTAAAATTATAGAACTTTATCCCATTGCCCAAAAATGCAAGCTTGAGTTTCATGAATTACAGTATTACTGGATGTACATCCTACTTACAAGTTACGAAGTAAATAATTGTTGGTTTTAGCCTTTAGGTTACCTCTATGTAGGGGAAAATGTTTTCCTGTTCGAGTAGACTGAACTCTGCATAGACATTATTTTCTCTCTTAGTGACAATAGTCTGGGTTGGAGGTAAAGCAATTTTCGAATTTGAAGGCTTGTTTTACTACTTGACATTTCCTAGTTGTGTATTCTAAAACTATTTGGTGCCAAGTTTTGGAGAGGGCTGGAAGGTACCCCCATTTCGTGGGGATGTGGCAATGGATAATAGTTTATAAAATTTGAATTTTTTTTAGGAATTAGTCATGTTAAAGCCTGTAACATTGAAAATGTCGAATAATGAAATTTAAGTAGAAATATTAACATATTCTATAAGCAAATTTAACAATTCCACATGAAACATATGCTGACATGATTTATGATTCGATAAGTGATAAGAGACAAGTAATCAATATGGATCTACTGATTGATATTTACTAAAAAGAGCAACTACATAGTTCAAAATGGCAAAATGCCAAAAGTTTGTGCTCATTACTTACACTATATACGTTGAAGTCTGATAAAGTGATATATATATATATATAAATATTGAAATTAAAAGTAATGCGTTATAATCTTCTGCTTCGAGACTAACCCAAATTGCTTGAGGCTTGCTGGGTTATGTTGCATGAACTACCAACATTGTACCTGCTACTATACTTGGCCACTGGCATCTTCCATGCAATTGTAATTCCAATATCCTCATAGGATATCCCCATGACCATGGGAAATCTTTCTGCTTTCTAATACTTTACCCAATTATGCTTCCGAAAATTAATGATTTGGCCAGAACTGAACAATGATGGCAGATTAGCATTGTCTGCAATTATGTTTGCTAATGTTGTGTTCTTTTTTCTTTTCTTCTGAATGGTGATTGCAATCACTGAATGCAGAGTGGAAAATGGCAGCTTATATGCTAGGTGAATAATGAATATACATGGTAAGGGGAATGGATGACTATTGTGAGCTGGAAAGCCAAGGAATAAGGTTGTTATGATGACACTAGAACCCTATGATTGCCACAGGTCACTAGTCAGTTGGAGGATTCCAATGGGATTCTTGGAAGTAACTAGGGATCCATTCATTCATTCTTAGATTTGGCTAGAATGTAGGAACCATGGAGAAGAGTATTGCAGGAACCGTGGAGAAGAGTAGTGATTATGGCACCACCATGAGAAGAATATGGCTTACAATTGAGAATCCTTGGAATCCAAGCAGTGATATTCCTAGCCAACCTATGTTAGATCAATAAAATGGAATTGGGATAACATGAGGGACTGCTTGTAAAGAAGGGAATACCCTTCATATTGTTGTGCTAGATGAGGGGGAAGAGTGATAGTTGAATTGGTATAGTTGAAAAGAGAATTTTTAGCACCACTGAGTTTATGCATTATGGGATGAGCATGAGGAAATAGAGCTTGACCTTGAGGAATTCACCCTTGTGTGTTGATAGTCTCATATTTTGGGTGGACTTTGTCATAGAGAGAATATGTGTAACAAATATTGCATGGCTGGGAGGAGCGCATTTGGTTTGTAGCCAGTTGGAGGATTATTTTATCATAAAGATAAATACTCTAAAATGTGATGAAATGCTATTTCCTGGTAAAAACAGAAAGAAAATAGAAGGGAATTGACAAGCAATAACATCAAAAATCCCTACAATTCAAAGATCTCTCTCTAATTTCAACCATTTCAGCCAAATTCTAACACCATTTGTACCCGGCCACGACTATCTGTTATTTTTGTAGTAAATCCCACCAGACCCAAAATGGAATTA
>LPNX010417731.1:311340-325801 GCA_001517045.1 Pseudotsuga menziesii | reverse complement strand
ATTGGGTGCTCTTCAAGCACCACTTGCTCACTATATATATATATATATATATATATATATATATATTCCAATGTCAAGTACCAAATCAGAGAAAGCGATACATAAACATATAAAGAAAGCGATACATAAATGTACCTACTGGCTTGTTGGAGGTAGGTCAGATATTTGGTGCTTTTCAACCACTGGTGCCTCACTAGAAGCCTGCATAAAGTAACATATGTCAATTTCAGATAATAAAAGAATCATAAACATATATACTACATGGACAGAAAATGATGTTTTCAAAGAAAGTGAAACATACATGTACCTAGTGGGGGGGAAGAGGTGGGTCAACAACAACCTTGATTTGGTGCTCTTCAAGGACCACTGGCTCAATAGATTCCTGCATAAAGTAACATATGTCAAAGAGATACATAAATGTACAAAAACGTACAAAGAGAAAGAACCAAATCAGAGAAAGTGATACATAAACATATAAAGAAAGTGATACATAAACGTACCTGCTAGATCGTCAGAGGTGGGTCGACAACAACCTCGCTTTGGTGCTATTCAAGCACCACTGGCTTAATAGATTCTTGCATAAAATAACATATGTCAATTAGTCAGATAATATAAAGAAAATGAAACATATCAATGGGGGAAACAAGGAAAAAGATACTTGCATGTACACAAAGCAAAACAATCAAGAGTTGCAATATATAAATATACCTGGGGGATGTGAGGAGGTGTCTAACTAGTGGATCGATTAACTAGAAACGAGAAGGAATTCCACTTGCATTAGTGAAGAAGTTTGCTTTTTGGAAATATTCATTAAACTCATGTTCCTACATACAAAAGGATAAAGATACAATTAGACAATTTCAAAAAATTAAAAAAGTACATGTTGAATCATTAAAATCACAATTAAAAGAAAGCGATACATAAACATACCCGTTGGCTCTTCAGAGGTGGGTCATCGATCTGGTGCTATTCAATCACCGGTGCCTCACTAGAATTCTGCATAAAATAACATATGTCAAATTCAGATAATAAAAACAATCATATACATATATACTACATGGACATAAAATGATGTTTTCAAAGGAACTGAAACATACATGTACTTGGCAGGAGGGGGAAGAGGTGGGTCGCCAACAACCTCAGTTTGGTGCTCTTCAAGAACCAATGGCTGAATAGATGCATGTATAAAGTAAAATATGTCAATGTCATATAATACAAAGAAAATGAGACATATACATGATCGACGAAAAATGATTTTTTCAAAGAAAGCGAAACATAATTAAAAACATATTTAAAGGAATAATTAAAAGCATATTTAAAATAATACCTGCATCTGGGAATATGCCTCTACATGAGAGGAACTAGGCTGGGATTCAATGTACTCATCCTAATCACCTAATGGTGAAAAACCAAACGCATATGCAATATTGACAGCAGCATCAATGTTCTCAACATTAATCGGCAGACTATGCGAATTTGGGATGCCATGGGACACCAACTGTATATTTGTTCACATAATTTGTTAGATAATTAAATAGAAATAAAATGCGAAATAATTGAAAATTGTGATATAAAACAAAATATAATATGAAAATAATGATTTTTACTTACAAATCGAAATAATCCATCGTCCCGGAACTCTGAAGCAGGGCCATAGCATATGCCTCCACATGCTGTGCAAGGGTGTGGAGTAACATGATGCTCTGAACGCTTTGCATCTCCAGTAAAATATGTATATGGATCCTTACTATGCGATGGGTCGTCCTTAGAAGTGCCAACCCCTTGGCCTACATTTCCTTGGACATTAGTCCCATGCTGAAGCAATGTATCTGCCAAGTCAAATAAGGCCTCCTATGTATCCTCAATCATAGGACCCGCAGGAGGATATACCCGAGGGGGTTTTGGTGTGTGTGGAGGGCATGGTACATGGTTAGGATCCATCCTGGCCTCTTCCCTATCCTGGGGAATCCCATGACCAACACCTTGGAAGTCTAAAATATTGAAATAGTTAACATGTTTCCCTAGGATGAATTCTGCATACAAATTCCTGAGGAAATAAAATGGCATGTCCCTATTCCCATGAGGGTCTTCATCAAAGACCATATACCAGAGATCCATCCAATTGGCCATTATATTTGGTTCCACGCACTAGTCTCTGGAAATGTGTGCTTGAATGGTGGGTGGAACCAATCCAATGCTAGGGTCCCAAAATAATGAAAACAATTGGTCTTTTGTAATCTTTAGGTTTTTGATGTCTTTATAACTCAAATCATCGGAATAGTATTGCCTCATGGATTCTCTATACGAGCTAATGTTGTATAGATCTCCTTGAGCATTGGAAATTGTGTTTGTAATGGTGTCCAATGCCTTAGCTAAATAATGTCTCAAATGACCCCCCCCCCCCTCTAAAAGATAAGCTAAGGCATGTCAATGTACCCAAATGCGCCAGAATATGTGAGTTTTGGACTTCTTCCCCCTCTGAGTTTGGGTTTAGGTTCATGTTTGGGTTTGGTTCTTGGTTATTAGTGGGTTCATTTTCCAAAGAATCTTGCTCATTTCTGTTATCTGTTAATATTTAAACAACAAAATATAAATTTTTTTAAGTTATCATTCTTTGATTTAATTCAATTTTTTTTATCAAATTTGTTTTAAACAAATATAAAAGCTATGAAATTAACAAAAAAAATAAAAATTTGAAAACAATTTGTAATTGATAATAGTAGTTACATACCATTGGAGACAAGACACCTCCATAGCCACCTCCAAATCGACCTCCAAATGCTCAAATGTAAATATCTAGTGTGGTTTATTGCTCTCCCGAACCGATCACTATGCAAACAACAAAGTGAGGCCTGCAGCCTCTCTTTTGTTTTTGATTTTGTTTTGATATCGCATATGCAATGTTTTACATTTAAAGAATGCATATGTGATACTTCCTTACTAACCTTAGCCTCATCTTTGGGCTCGGGTTATTTCGAACATACCATCAATAACGCATATGTGTTATCGATTTACACTTCGGAAGTGCATTTTCGATTTCTTAAGTGGCACCAAAAAGTGGAACGAACTTTGTGTGAGCACCCTACCATAAGAAAATATCTTTACACAAATGCATACCTGCTAACCAATAATAATAATATTCTAGGAAGGTAGATCAAGAAAACATATAACATTATTAATTTAGCGTCATTATCTACTTTAAGAGTTAAACATTTAATATTTCATATCATTATCTATATGTTCACATTAGTTTAATCGGTCAATTACAGGAAAGATACCTACTACCACTAAATTCATGGCATGGCATCCATAACCTTCAAAACATACTAACTAACACATCATCCCATCATATCCGTGAGATGTAGAATAGTTGGTAGCGGGGTATGGTTAAGAAAACCCCTAAGTGGAAAGGTCATCAGTTGTAATCCCATAGATACCAAAAATCCAACCATGTTAAGGGTTGGTGTGGTCCAGACCGGGTACGATCCCCGGGTGATTTTGAAGACTTAGATGCACGTGGTTCATGGTAACTTAGCTAATGGAAAACCTGATAGTCAGGGGGATTCCAACACTTTTCAAAAAGAAACACATCATCCCATCATAACCTATGTATGTATCCTCTCTATCCTTCCTCTGCTAGTAAGGATGTGGATGTTTCCTTCCTTGACCTAACAACGTATAAAACCTAAGAGCAGTAATCACATAGTACTTATATCCTCCTAGTAGGAATCCGGCCATCATCATCACAACAACTTGGGGACTTTGTCTCAACACAACGCTCCAACAACCTCAGATATCATAGTGACATAGGGTGGTTGAATACATCCATCCCTCATAATATACTAGGTCTATACTCTATCAAATCATACTTTGCTTCTATCAAGGGTCATCATATCATCAATTTTGGTAGTTAAGATTTACTACATAAATGTGACATAAACAAGCTCTTATTGTGCACATTATATCAAGTACCTATCCATCACATAGCTCCTATATCCAGTGGGTTAGTATTTCATAAAATACATGTTTATAACAAGTAGTTCCACTCGATCATTAATTGGTCCACATCATCATCATCATCACTCTTTCTTGTAACAATTTAATTCATCACAGGTACACACTACATATAATAATTCAATTGATAACATCATAAGAAGATATCCAAGTACCACATCATATATTTCACATTCCATCAACAAAAACAAATTAAACACATAACTATCATCATAAAAGAAAGGAATATGACGATAATCACAACATAGTAACATCATATACAACATAATGACATATAATTGGGTCCATTATGTCGTAATATAGTTTACTTAGTCGACCCAAGTCCAACAGACAATAATCAATTAATGTGTAGTATGTCTGTTGAAATATTGTAACTTCGAAGAATATTCTATATGTATCTTTTGCGGTCCCCAATGGTCCTACCGGGAGAACCACTTGTATTATCTTGTACCGCAATGCTTCTAATCAGAAGAACTAATAAGAGTCATGAGGTTGTCCCCTCTATTTGTAAAGGTGGGTCATTAGCACCCCAGTGTGGTTACTTGAGCCTACATGTGTAACTCGAGCCTACATGATTAACTCGAGCCTACATGTCAGATGAGTTAATTTAAGTGAACGGATGAATATAAATAGAGGTGTGGTGCTCCTCATTTGAGACACACACTCTCACTTTTGTAGCGCATTAGTGGAGAAGAGAAGTAGCTGGAGAAAGAGGAGGATCAGGCTTTGATCTCCTTGTTGGTTTTATCTTTTATCTTTTGGGGCATCTATATTGAGGAAGCTTTTGCTGGGTTTTTCCCTTTAGGGATTTCCTAGGATAAATATTTGTGTTCTCCTTTTGTATGGTTGTGCTTGTCTATCTTTTAGTGATCCTGTTTATATGCTTTTGTTATGAAATCGAAATGAAATACTAATGATCTAGCTTAGCATATGAAAATTTAACGTGGTATCAGAGCCACCCTGAAAGAAGACATTGTGTAGCTAAAGAATCTATGGCTTTTTATTTTTTGGGTCTCTATCCATGATCAATCAGCAAAAGAAGGCTAGACTGACTCTCCATTGAAGGTCACATCTTTCTGTCGAAGCGGAATTTGATTCCGAGCATTTTCAGTTTTGGTGCGGAAATTTAGGGCTTTCTACAGAAGAAGAATTTTTGAGTCAGCCCAGCATAGGATTTTTCTCCTCATCAAAATCGAATTTTAGAGACCTGGATGAAGAAATTTGGTTGGGTGAAACTCCAAGAAATTCAAACCCTAGTTTGACCCTGATCTGGAAAAACCCTAAATACTAAAAATGCTAAGTTTTGGTACGTTCGCTATATCCCGATATTTGCGAAGGCTCAGGAGTTGAAAATTTTAGAAACCAAATATAAAATCCTTATTTACACTGTGTCCAACATTCAGCCTCCGATTTGATATATTCATGGAGATATGATCCCTCCAAGTTAGGGTTCCAGCCTCTTCCAGAATTCATCCCTAAATAGGCCACCTGGGTATAATTGCTGTAGTGTGGGATATAGAGGTCCGAATGGAATTACTAAAGATGTTCCAAAAATAGCATATATTTTAATTTCTATGGTTCTAATTTTAGAACCTGAAGATGAACCAGTGACACGTGGAATTCCATACAACTTCACTATTCAGAACAGTCCTGTAACAGGTCACCTTGGGAAAATGATCATAAATACAAATTGGTGAAACCAATTCTTATGAAAACTATGGTTTTGGATCATGGAAATGCGATTTTACCTCAATGAGAAATTTAAAATATAGAGGAGCATTCATTTCAGAGATATCACAGAAACAGTAACAGGCATTTCTGCAGAAGAAATTGGAAAACTAGGGCTTCCTGTTCTGGGAGCTTCCTCCACTATTTTCAGAAAAGGAGTACATTGGACAGCTCCATTTGAAGAGATATATCTTTCTATCCAATCATATATAAAATATTCCAAGTTTTTAAAATTAGGTTTTCTCTGACAAACCCTAGATCAGCCAGCTCTGGAAGTAGGACAGACACCTCAAATCAGTAAGATCTAATCTTTTGCTATTTGCATGTGAGGTTCTCATTTCAAAGTGATCTATCACATCAGCTTGATGATAAGCTTGGTGAAGTTGAAAAATTCCAAGCATGGAAGTATTTGATCTCTGTGAAGAAAATGAATTGGACACCTACATGAGTAAGAGAGGTTCCAGTTCTAGAGGGAGATGAACCTCAAAGCCTTACACAAGAAGAACTTGATGAAGGCCAAGAAGATCATTGTTGATTCAATCACGGATCAAATTGTACCACAAGTGTCTTCCATAAAGACACCAAAGATATTTGATTCCTTGATCAAGCTATTTGAAGATAAGAACATAATTCAGAAGATGGATTTGAGAAAACAATTGAAGAATGTGAAGATCCAGAATGCATAACATCTTGAAGTGGTAGAAGAAGAAGTAGAGAATGCAGAAGTGGTGATAGCCACCTTGAATGGCCTCCCATGATCATGGGATTCATTCATGTGAGGAATGTGTGCCAAAAGGAAGTGATTACTTTCAGTTGACTCTAGGAAGAGAAGAAGAAAGATGGGAGCAAATTGAAGATCAAGCTCTCACCATTCAAAGAATATCCCTCAAGCGATGAGGAATATGAAGAACTCAATTCTTGACGAACCTCTTATCCATATTATCATTTGGATAAGAAATGATGATTTCATGGATGAAGAAGATGATGAAGCAGAATGATCAAGAAGGGGTCTACCCATGAAACAAACACAAGATAAGTATTCAATTGTCATTTAATGATATTGTTTTGTTATGCATTTGATTATATTCAGTTGATGTGTTGTTTGCATGCATGTGATGGGTAAGTAGCTCATGGTTCTATACAAATCTCCATTGTTACTTATCTAGAATGAAACCTATTTGCTGACATATTGGATTAGTGCACAATCTCAATGATGTCATGGTAGAGATGGAAGGAATATAGAAAGTTTTTGTGAGATATGGATGAATGTTGTATTGGCTAAATAGTTGCATGATGCATAAGAATTTGTCATTATGCATATGTAGTTCTAACCATGAAACTGGTGTATTTGAATTGTAGGAAAGGTCCTATAAAACCTCTTAAAAGAAAATAAGGATGAGACTTGTTCCGAAGAACAAGTGATGACAATTCAATAAACATGAATCTGAAGCTTCCAGGGTCAAAGACACCATGACGAAAGAAAGAACATCAGAGAGCGGTAGATCCACCTCGAAGGATGAAGAACACCATAGGTATGAGAGATAACTCAAAATGAAGAAAAGAATGCTATGAAAGAAGCTATGATCAAAGAATAATAGTTGATTATGGGGAATGATGTATACGATATGATTTCGAGACATAAAGGGAAGTACGTAGTATTTTCCATATGGATTTGCAAGAGCAAGTATACAAAGCAAGAATCCTGATTTGCCTCAGAAAGAATAGACTATGACATGACATACTCTATTGACCAGTATATATCAAGCATAGAATCACCTGTACAGAATGAAGAAGGAAGATAATACTCCACTTCAAGGGGAGTGACTACAAAAGATATCTGAGTTCGACATGGTACGACATGATGGACAACTTCCTGATGGATCGAGATTTTACCAAGAGTAAAGTGGGTTTCAACCTTCAAAATTGAATGCAGAAGACTAGGATATGTTGATGATCTGACAAGATGAACTCATGGAAAATGTTATGATGAAAGAATACTAGAATCATGTTTGGGATATAGTACTCAAACCAAAAATCAAGAATGTGGTATCTTACAAATGGATTTGCAAGATAAAATATGTTGCTGATAGAAGTAAGGAAAGACTTGTGGCTAGAAGTTTCTATAAGAAAGAGGGAATTAATTCTGAAGAGACACTTACTCCAGAAAGCAAGGTACACTTCCTTCAGAACTATGATGGTAGTTGCTTCCATGATGAAGTAAAGACAAGCCTTCCTCAATGGTATGATTAGGGAAGAGTTTTTACATCAAATAGTCACAAGGATTTGAAGTTGAAGATAGATGGGCTCATATATGTAAGTTGAAGAAGGCCCTCTATGGCATGAAGCAAGCTCCCGGAGCTTGGTATGGAAGGATAGACAATTTTCTGTAAATTATGGGCTTTACCAAGAGTAGAGTTGATCCTAACCTTTATCCCAAGGTTGTAGAAGATGAACCTGTCATCCTGTTATTATATGTGGATGACTTATTCTTGACAGGGAATGAGAAACAGATCATGGCAAGCAAGAAGAAACTAGCAGAAGAATTTGAGATGAAATGCCTTGGGTTAATGCATTATTTCATATGTCTGGAAGTATGGCAAAGTTCAGAAGAAATATTTCTCAACCAGGGAAAGTATGCGGTAGAGATATTGAAGAGATGGAATGCAAAGCCATGGCCACACCCATAGACTCCAACCTGAAAATGCTAGCTGATAACTCATCAGAGTTAGTGGATGCAACTCATTACAGACAAATCATTGGGTCATTGATGTACTTAACAAATACCAGACCAGACATTTGTTTTTCCGTGAACACCTTAATTCAATATCTTGTTCAACCAAGATGGGTTCACATAGTAGCTGCAAAACATGTGGTGAGATATCTAAAAGGGACTATAGACCTTGGTATATACTATGATGGTAGCCATGAGTATAGATTATATGGCTACACAGATGCAGATTGGGATGGAATCATCTCAGATAGAAAAAAGTACATCAGGTGGATGTTATAGTCTGGGATCTGCTATGATTTCATGGTTTAGTAGAAAGCAGTCTAGTGTTGCTCTAAGCACAGCCGAAGTAGAATATTTAGTAGCTTACTCTACTATTTGTGAAGCCATATGGCTTCAGAAGCTGATGTTAGGATTATTCAACCTAGAGTTGTACACTACCATGATTCTATGTGATAACCAAAGTTGTCATGACAGAGAACCCTGTGTTCCGTCGTAACACATAGAAATCCAGTGTTTCTACATATTGTAGATGCAGATGATAGTGATTTCATATTTCTATATTGAATATAGAGATGATGATGCTTTCAGTATTTATATACTGAAGATATAGATGATGATGCTTTCAGTATTTACATACTGGAGATATAGATGGTGATAGTTCGACATTCACATACTGAAGTTGTAGATGATGATGTGCTGACGGAGCCTCTATCTCGAGTAAAGTTTGAACACTTTCGAGACAAGCTTGGTGTGGTTTGGAAGAACCTTCCTTGAAAGGGGGAGTAGTGATGTTGCAGTGGGATTGTATCATCCCTGGGCATCTGCCCTAAAGTGATCTGGTGACCTTGGTCCTTGAGAATGAAGAGGGATTGTATCATCCTGGGACATCTGTCCAAAAGTGATCTGGTGACCTTGGTCCTCGAGAATGAAGAGGGATTGTATCATCATGGGACATCTGTCCAAAATAGATCCGGAGGTCTCGTCCCCCATGAAAGTGGTGGATTGCATCATCCCTGAACCTCGGTTCAAAATGTATCCAGAGGTCTCGGCCCCCGTGAAAGTGGTAGGATTGCATCATCCCTAAACTTCGGTTGAAAATGTATCCAGAGGTCTCAGCCCCCGTGAAAGTGGTGGGATTGCATCATCCCTGAAATTCGGTTCAAAATGTATCTGGAGGTCTCAGTCCCCGTGAAAGTGGTGAATTGCATCATCCCTGAACCTCGGTTCAAAATGTATCCAGAGATATTGGTCCCCATGAATGTGGTAGGATTGTATCATCCTTGAACTTCGGTTCAGAATGGATCCGGTGAACTTCAGTCATCGAGAAGGTGGTAGGATTGTATCATCCTTGGACTTCGGTTCAAAACGGATCCGATGAACTTCGGTCATCGAGAAGGTGGTAGGATTGTATTATCCTTGAACTTCGGTTTATAATGGATCTGGTGACTTCGGTACTCGAGAACATGTGTTGATCCCGTAATTTCAAAAGGAAGGATCATTAGTAACTTCGTAAAGACCTAAATCCCGTAATTCTGAAAGGAAGAATCATTGACTTGATCCTGTAATTCCAATAGGAAGGTTTTTCTGAGTTCCACAAATGTGTTGATCCCGTAATTCCGAAAGGAAGGATCGCCAGTAACTCCATAAAGACCTAAATCCCATAATTCTGAAAGGAAGGATCATTGGTAGCTCCGTAAAGACTTGATCTCGTAATTCCAACAAGAAGGATTGTCTGAGTTCCACAGATGTGTTGATCCTGTAATTCCAATAGGAAGGATTGTCTGAGCTCCACAAATGTGTTGATCCCATAATTCCGAAAGGAAGGATCGTTAGCAACTCCGTAAAGACCTAAATCCCGTAATTCTGAAAGGAAGGATCGTTAGTAGCTCCGTAAAGAATTGATCCTGTAATTCCGAAAGGAAGGATCGTTAGTAACTTTGTAAAGACCTAAATCCCGTAATTCCGACAGGAAGGATCGTCTGAGTACGACAAACATGTTGATCACGTAATTCCAAAAGGAAAGATCACGTTGGATGTTTTGATGATGATGATGTTGATGTTTTGATGATAATGATTTTATGATGATGATGATGTACTGATCGAAAGATCAGAGTGTGATGATGATGATATTTTGATGATGTTGAATGTTTTGATCATAATGATGTTTTGATGATGTTGATGTTTTCATGATGATGATGATGATGTACTGATCAAAATATCAGAATATGATGATGATGATTCTATTCAAGAGTTGAAGTATGATGATGGTTCTGATCACAATGTTACTAATCAGAATGTGATGATGTTGCTGATCGAAAGGTCAAAATGATGAAGATGTATTTGCTGATCGAAAGATCAAAGTGCTGAAGATATTGCTAATCAAAATGTTGAAGATATTGGTGATGATCAAAAGGTCAAAGTGCTGAAGATGTTGCTGCTGATCGAAAGGTCAAAGTGTTGAAGATGTTGCTGAAAATGTTTCTAATCGAAAGGTCAAAGTGCCGTAGATGTTGCTGATCGAAAGGTCAAAGTGCTGAAGATGTTGCTGCTAATCGAAAGGTCTAAGTGCTGAAGATGTTGCTGATCGAAAGATCAAAGTGTTGAAGATGTTGCTGATCAAAAGGTCAAAAGATGCTAATGTTGATTAAAGAGTTGCGATCGTCAAATATTGAAGACAAAGACTATATGATGTTGAAAAGATTCCAATGATTTATAGATGTGTTACCCTGATGATGTTGATGATGTCCTCTCCTACTATTGCTGTTGTTGATGTTGTTGTAGAATACCCTTCTCGTTAAGGGGGAGTGTTGAAATATTGTAACTTCGAAGAATATTCTATATGTATATTTTGTGGTCCCCAATGGTCCTACTGGGAGAACCACTTGTATTATATTGTACCCCGATGCTTCTAATCGGAAGAACTAATAAGAGTCATGAGGTTGTCCCCTCTATTTGTAAAGGTGGGTCATTAGCACCCCAGTGTGGTTACTTGAGCCTACATGTGTGACTCGAGCCTACATGATTAACTTGAGCTTACATGTCGGATGAGTTAATTCAAGTGAACGGATGAATATAAATAGAGGCGTGGTTCTCTTCATTTGAGACACACTCTCGCTTGTGTAGCGCATTAGTGGAGAAGAGACGTAGCTGGAGAAGGAGGAGGATTAGGCTTTGATCTCCTTGTTGGTTTTATCTTTTATATTTTGGGGCATCTATATTGAGGAAGCTTTTGTTGGGTTTTTCCCTTTAGGGTTTTCCCAGGATAAATCTTTGTGTTCTCCTTTTGTATGGTTGTGCTTGTCTATATTTTAGTGATCCTGTTTGTATGCTTTTGTTATGAAATCCAAATGAAATACTAATGATCTAGCTTAGCATATGAAAATTTAACAATGTCTAACTGATAAAATATGTTTAATCAAAATATGGGGCATTACATGTACTCTAAGTTTGCAAGCTTTCTTAGCTCAGTAAAAGTGTGCAACTTTAATATTTAATTTAGTTGTTTTAAACACACACACACACACACACACACACACATATAAAGTACATGATGAGATCAGCGTTCGACATATTAAAAAACTACCAAGAGTAAGAGTATTTGATATAGAGATTTTAGTTGACTTTAATTACCAGCATAGATCCATCCTAAGCGTGGATATATCAAGCATCGAGAGGCATGACATTTCTTTTGTTATTTTTGAATAACACTCATTTGGTTTTACATTTTTTTTTTATGAGTTGATATGTATTTTTTTAATTATTATTGTTATTATTATTAGTTTTACTTTTTAATCTTATGACCTCACATAAAAAAAATACTTTTTATTTTTTGTATATAACATTAAGTCGTTACATATAATATTACACATCTCTCTCATAGTAGGTTATAAACACCTCGATACTATCCATGCAATAAAGCAAGGAACCACTAAGAAAATACTTATTAATCCCATAATTATATGATTAAAGGATATGCTTTCTACTCCATAGAAAAAATGTTATTTACAAAAAGTATATGAGCTCATGGATAGCTTACAACATTAAGGATGAATAAAGATTAAACATATTTGATTTGAGAGCATTGCCAAAGCCCAAATAGCCAACTTTGTTTAGAATAAGCACGTGACCTATAGGTACAAAAACAACTTATACCTTGCAGGGAGGTACAACAACTTATACCTTGAAGGGATACTTCTAACATGATTGTCAAGTAACTATATTATGGAAACGGTTAGGCAAAAGAACATAACTAACACCAAAGATGCACAACTTTCTCAAAGATGGTCGTCGAGATGAAACCAGTGTTGTTGAAATGAAATTAAAAATACTCAATATGATATTAATAACACTTACAGGTGATAAAGTTATCCCAGAGATCAATACATCTTTGGTGGGTCTTTTTTTTAAACCTAACAATTAGAGAAGTATTACTAATTTTATGCTAATACTCACACAAACAAGTGCACATAAGTTTGTTTGAAAGAAATTATATATATACATATATATTCTTTCACCTTCTTGCGATGGATGCATTGTTCATCTCAATTTTCGAAGCAAGAGAATATAGTATGCTACGATTACATTATAATTTAATGGTCATGACCAGTTCTTTGAAAACATGACTTGCACATACTTTAGAAATCCATGCTTGCATGTCTTTTATGGCTTTGTTATTTGGCAAGAGTTTTTGATAACTAGGTGAATGCTCTTGGTCAAGGGCCTAGGAGGATGTTGGAAGTTCAGGTGGGGATGTTTATAGTTAAGAGGGGGTGGGAAAGGGTCAAGGTCCTAGGAGGATGTTGTCAATTCAAATGGAGAGAGATGAATGGAATGGGAGCATTATGGATAACAAGGATGAAGGGGAGTGTGGATTGAGAGAATTATTAGGAGGATAAGAGGTGTTGAAGATGTATAGGGTTAGAAGAAGTACACAAGACTTGAGTGATGAAGAGGGATAAGGTGGAGGGGATGAAGTGGGTTATGGTTTGATGAGAGAGAGGATTGGTGAATGGAAAGGTCGATATGGAGTATTAGTGGAGGGATAAGATGTGGTGGACGAGAGAGACGAAGGAGGGGGGAATTGAAGAGATGGGAATGAGAGGCGATAAAACTGAAAATATTGGTCATAATGAGGTAGGGGGTTGAGGAGAAGGGATACGTTGAAAAAATAGAACAAGAGAGAGAGGGAAAGAGATAAAATGATGTGGAGAGAGTGTGAGAGGGAATAAGATAGCGAGGGAGGAGGGGGGGTGAGGGAGGGATGAAGATAGAGTGAAGGAAAGAGATATTGAGGGAGTGATAGAAGGTGTGTGTGTGAGAGAGGTGATGAGGGAAAACACAAGGAGAGAAAGGGGCAGGTTCACACATGTAGAGAGAGCGAGAGAGAGGGAGACATATGGATGGCCGAAAATACAGAGGGTGTAGGGTTGAGAGATGGAGATAGATGGGGGTTGTGAAAGAAATAAACATGGACAGGGAGGGTGAAAAGATATAGGGAGGGAGGGGGAGTGATACAAGTTGAGAGGGAGAGAGAGAGATAATAGCACAGAGGGGTGGTCATTAAGGGAGAAGGGAGGGAGGTAAATAGAAGGTGGAGAGAGAGGGAGATACAGAGGGAGTTTGTGAGAGAAAGGGGGACACAAGCACACACAAAATATCATATGGGAGAGAGGGGGATGGGTGAGAAATAGAGGGAGATGGGGAGGGGTGAGAAATAGGGAGAGAGTGATGGAGGGAAGGATAGTGAGGGAGGTCTAGAGAAGGTGGAGAGAGATTATGAGATATGGGAAGTGAGGGAGGGACACACACACATAGTGTGTGTGTGTGTGTGTGAGAGAGAGAGAGAGAGAGAGAGAGATTGTGTGGGAGAGAGGGAGAGATGGATAAGTGGCAATAATGGAGGGGGGTGAATGATATAGAGAGTGACATGAAGGGAGGGATAGTGAGGGAGGTAATGAGAAGGTAGAGATATAGAATGAGAGAGGGGGG
>LPNX010417731.1:284565-311157 GCA_001517045.1 Pseudotsuga menziesii | reverse complement strand
GAGAGTGGTAGAGGGAGGTATAGTGAAGGTGGAGAGAGGCTATGAGAGAGGGGCAATGAGGGAGGGACACACACACACACACACACACACACACACACACATATATATATATATAGAGAGAGAGAGAGATAAATTATGTGGGAGAGAGAGGGGGGAGGTGTGAGAAACAATGAGAGAGGGGGAGGGAGGAGCAATAGAGAGAGAATGATGTAGGGAGGGATAGTGAGGGAGGTATAAATAAGGTGGAGAGAGGTTTTGAGAGACAAGGAGTGAGGGAGGGGGACACACACACACATAGAGATAGAGATATAGAGAGAGGGAGGTTGTGAGAGAGGTAAGGGGGAAAGACACACAGACATACACATAGAGATAGTGAGGGATGGAAATAAAAAGGTAGGGAGGGCCAGTTAGTAAGGCATAGGAGGATAGTGAGTAAGGCACATGTATATGTATAGATGACAAAAATATTATTTAGGGATCGAGTATTGGATTTCCTCCCTTGGCCATGTTGAGGCCTTAATACCCATATATAATGCTCAAAACCTCTTAAAGGCATGTGCATATTTTCTTGGAGACCAAGAATACCTTGAGTAGGTCATCTATGGTGCTTCATGGAATTTTTCATTAACATGGGTGCCTCAAATATTCCATTATGGTCTAGAAGGAACGAGCATATTCCCTCAATCATGTCTCATAGATCCCATACCTGCTACTCAAACCACCTAATTCTACTAACATCCATATTCATAGTCCAAATATATATATGAGATTCCATGTGTGATCTTTTAAGGCATCCTTCCTATCCCTAGATGCCTAGAGCTTTAGTTAGGGCCTATGGTCATAGTTTCTTCCCCTATTAATATTCAAATGATTCACTTTCAATGTCATCCGTGGTGGTTAGAGACATCAATTTTGGCCCTAAATGGTTAACAACTTCCTTTAAGGCATAAGGACGAAGTGTTTCACCCTACCCATGTGAATGAGGCCTAATATATGTACTTAGTGCTAAAAATGTTCTAATGGAGCTAATATCCTTATTTCAAGGTAAATGAAACCATGGAAGGATCTATTGAGGTTGTTAAACACATCATTCTTGGCTCTAGATGGATAGAATCATCTTTTAGGGGCTAAGCCCTAGGTTTGATCCCTTATTATGTCTAAGGTACCAAGACACATACATATTACTTAGAAATCCCTAATCATTCCCATATCCCGAGTAAAAAAAAAATTATCAACATGAGAGTCATCTATGGAGATTCAAGGTGTACAAGTAAGAGAGAGGGAGAGAGGGATACAAGGTAAGAGAGAGAGGGCGAGGGGAGGGATAAAGGCATAGAGGGTCAGTGATTAAGGGAGAAGAAGGGAGAGAGTACTATAGGGAGGGATAATTGGCGAGGATAAAGAGAAGGTGAAGAGTAGGGTGGTAGGTACATGGATGGAGTAAGGGAGATAAAGAAACATATAGGGAGGGATGTAAAGAGAATTAGTGACATATATTTAGAAAGAGATAGGGGGTATCTAGGGATTATTGGGAGAGAGTTAAGGGGTTATAGAGAGAAACATTTATATGCATGAAAATAAGGGAACACTAATAACATTCACTTTGTCTGTAACCATAGAAAACACTTGTTTTCTTTTGATTTTATTCGTTTCCTTAGTCGTTCACATAACCTATTTATTGTTCTTAACCATATTGCGTGCACATTTTAATTCTACATATCGTGTATGTGTTTTTCCTTTATATAATGTGTGCATGTTTTGGGACTGTATAAACAATGGACTGTTTCTGTGAACTAACATGTATAGTATGTGGAAATTAAAAAATTAACAAGTATTAAAAAACTCAAATTTTAAAATGTTTACCTCGATGTGAGAAATGCCAATGGGTGCTATATGAATTTATCCACCAATAAAGGGATCAGTTGACAGAATTTTATGCTCCCTGTAGAGTGTGGAAGATATGACTCTGGGGCCTCACTCCTGGCATAAAGCATCAACTGCAAGTTCACAAAATTAATATATTAGCTCAAACTATATATATGTGTACAAAGAGGAAAATAAATTAATACATTATTACAATTAACCATCTACATACATCACTCAAAAAACCACTGAAGGAAACATATGAGGAAACACCATAGCAATGATGAAAACACGATGTGCACCTATGAGGCTCAAAACTAGGTTGGGGATGTGCCGATGGTGTTGCACTAGTAGATGGTCCTGCACTAGTGGATGGTACTGCACTAGAATATGGTCATGTACCATGATGACCTAGTGTATGTACCACACCAGGGTCAACTGCCCCTTCCTCACCCATATGCTGAACCATAGTGCTATGGCGAACAACCACCCGTGCAAAACTCAAATACGCATCATGTGTTTGTGGGATAACACGAATTGCTAGTGGGACATTTGGACCACAAAAATTCCTGTGATGTGTAGGGATAGGGTGATCAAGGTCTCGAAGCCTTGCATTGGGTCATTTTTTGGGCATCCACCAATCGATCACACGAAACTACAAGATATCAAAATTGTTTACATTTTTACCGAACACAAACTCTGTGACAACTTTTGAAAAAAATACATGGAGATTTTCATGTTCTTATGTGGTGGCATATCAAAAACCATATGCCATCTTTCCATCTAGTTATCAAAAACTGGCTGAAATGTGCACCACTCAGTAAAGATATGAGGTCTTTTTGCATTTCGATTTTCCCCCAACCGAGGGGCCCTAAACAATGAAAATACGTGCTCTTTCATTATTTTCAACTTTTTGATTCCATTGTAGTCTAGCCCATTAGCATATTCTTGTATTTATATTTCTCTATATGATGTAATATCATATAGTATATTTATTTCCAGTGAAATAGTCTCAACAATGGCATCCAAAGTTGATGCAAGTGAGCGGCGAATCCTGTAAACACCACTAAAAGCTGTACTAAGTCCCCTCAAGTGGGAAAGCTCAATCAGTATCTTGACATTTGTGTCCATAGATGCAACTGCAATAAAAACACCAATAAGAAAATCATTAGAAACATGTACATGGTATATAATGAAGTCTCTTCAAAATTAAAAATGTAAATTAAATCAAAGTCAAGTAAGCAATTTAATGGCATTCACTTGTACATACATTTAAAACTTAAAATTAAACATTTAACAATTAAAAGCTAAGTTTTGTTGAAATTCTCTCTAGAAGTTAAGGAACTTATTAACCCTCATTGGTGACTTTTCCATGCACACTTGGTTTTAAACTTCTTATAATTTAGGAGTGTTATTTTGACATGGTTTTTCCTTTATGTCCCTTAGATATGTAAAAGACAGGGGCGAGGGACTGTTAGGATATGTGAGGAAAGAAAAGGGGTAATAGAGGGCTTCCACCAATCCTCTAAATATAATTTACTTGATCATGGTTGGGAAAACTCTCATGATACACTCTAGGTAGTTCATGGGTGTTCACCATTTCCATTGTTCTATAAACATGGAAACCAGCCAAAAGTGACATGGGAAAATGGAGAATTTGTGGACTAGGATACAATTGGTTGTAGATGATCTTAGAGACTCAACATGTAGAAATATATTACCCATTATTTTTACTATTTAAAAAAAAATTGATAATCCTAGTGATGCAGGGGCATAGACTGTTTGAGTAAAGCCATTTATTGACTTCTAGGTCAAGGGAACATAGGGATACCTAGAGCCTCACATGTTTCTAATTTTCTTTATTTTGTTGAGAGGTTCAATAAAGAGGATGAGGATACTAGATCATTTTCCAAAGGTAATTGATAAGGTTAGTTGAGCATTTCCATAATTGTAGCATCTAGTTAGTGATTTTTCAAGTGAATCACGAGTTAGTTGAGCTAATCATTTATTATGTTCCTTCTTTATAGGATCAAAGAAGCAGAATTTGAGTTGTATTTAGTTTAGGTGATGACCTTTAATTAATTAGTTTTTTGGTAGCTCAATAGAGGTAGGGTCAAAACTACATGATGAATATGAACTCTTCAATGGTGTGATGAATATCGAGGCTGTATGGTGGTTTCATGACGTGTTGACTTGTAATTCGATATCATAGTGAGAAGGTTCGTATATTTCAACTTTTGTTTTCCATTATGATAAGGGCAGGGGAATGGAGGCTAATTCATGTGCACATAAAAAGAGGAAAGTGTCGAGGAAGGTATATTTAAAAAACAAATGAGGTGGGTGCTATAACCAAGAAGTGCAAATATTTTAGTGGAACAATGGCGGTGGCTGCTAAAACTGGAGGAAGGAATAAAACTAGTCATATTTACTAGTTTTAACTTTGTGTTTATATATATATTGTTGATTTATATATAATACATTATTTTATGTTTAAAAGACCAGGCCCAAGAGGCACTTTGTTAATGTGTTTTGGAATTTAGTTAAACGTTCTTAACCAAGAGGAAATGTATAGCTACATACACTTGTGATGAAATTTTAAGAATCCAAGTTACTAATTTTTTATGCATTATTTATATTCACTCTTGTGCATGCATTTCATCTTGTTACGTCCATTTATGAGGAAATTTATTCAATTAGTATCATGGGGAAATGACCTTCGAGGGTTGGAAATTTAGGTTTCATGTGGATGGATACATTATATAAAGGGAGGAGTTCTATATTTTTTTATTTTGGTTGCATTAAGAATTTTTGAGTTCTTGAAAAGGGATTCATTGTAATTATTCACTCATCTTGGTTGAGGGAGATGTGAATTTAATTAGAGATTGGGTTATTTCCAATTTGATAAATTTTACAAAATTTGGTTGTTTTAAACTATTAAAAAACTGTAATTTAGGTTTAGAATTGACAAAAAATGTTATGGGTGAATTAATTACCTGATTAGATGACAATTCATCGGTGAATTTTCCTCCCCTCCAATGGAATAGGCCTCCTCCAACACACCATGGCACCCAATCTGCACTCGTCCAACATAAAATTTGCATTCCTAATGAGTAGAATAGGTCGCGAGTTTTGGGACTGTGTATATAAATTGATTTTAATTTTAATACAAATCATGTACGCATTTTATAACTACATAACACATACGCATTTTGTAGTTATATAACACGTACTCATTATGGTTTCCTATCCTACATGTATGATTACATGTCGGGATTTGGTTTAACCATAACAAGTGCTATGTAGCAGAAACACGTTATATTTTTATGTAACGTGATCGTTTTTTAAAAAACAAGGATTGTATCTAAAAGGTCCCTCATCTTATTGCAATGACCCATTGACCTTATTTTACACAATTTAAAAACTTCTTTATGAATGAAAGTGATACGATATTGGTCAAGAAGGTGAATCCATCATGTTGAAATCAAATGTAATACCAACAAACATGTTTATTATATGAATGAAAATATAATCTATCTCTTAAAAGTTTCTTCCTTCTAGAAGGTTGGTTCAGCATTATCAAGTCTTTGCTTAGGGTAACAATGGAGGAAAATAGACGTGATTGAGAATAAAAGTGAATGGAAGATAAAATAATCATTAACGGAACCACTTAGTTTATGGTTGGTGAACATTGATAGGGCCCAAGTCAAGTTCCATGAACAAGTTATTTGTTACTTGTTCTTCATTAGTATTTGTGATCATTCATTGTTTATGCCTTAGCTACATGTTATCACATGCCTTCAATATGTGTGCGTATTCTATTGGAGTGAGAGTCTTCTCAACATGTCATGTCGACTGCACATTAGCTCGACTCCCAAGTGCTACATGGAGGATTTTATCAAGAGTTGAAAGGAATTTATTGGGATTTCGACTAAACCATGTGCACATTAAGTCAATTCTGAGCAGATTCTCAGTTTCCAGATTGAGTTGACTATCACATAGACCACACATTACCATGCCACAAAGTGCATTTAGCACATGAATACTTTTTTCTAACTACCACAAACTGTAGTTATCACATGAGCTATTTTTTATTTATTTTTATAATTGTTTGTTATGAATTTTGAACAACACCCATAGAATCAATAAAGAAAATAGATTTGTCCCATCCTCCTTCAATCTAGGAAAATAATATATTGTATTCCACCCAAAAATTCTTATATATAAATGCCTATCAACATAACAACCATCAATAACTCCAACAAACTATTAAAAAACCATTTTTTTACGTAGTGGTTCCTTCAGAGAACACATGAATAATGATTGTCATTTATTGGAGTCTACTAGGGGTAGTGGGGTGTGGATAATATCAAGTGCTTAGTGTTGTTAAGGAATAGAAATTATACATACCTTTACGTGCATGACGTTCCTATAAATCTCTTAATTGCACTAATATATGAAGTAATTGTTCCACCAATATTTGTAATACAATTAGTTTAGAATTTTTCATGTGTCCTTGTTACTCTTGAATTTTAGTTGAATTTGTTTCTCAATCATTGTGTCAAGAGGAACTTTCTATAACCGTCTAATGTCCCTAAAATTCATAAATAAATAAATAAAATTTCTTATGCTAATAAAGTACTGATCTTCAAGGTCATCTTTAAATCTTCTCTAGAATAAAAACTTGTTTGTAAAACTGAACCTGAGTTTCATAGGATGCTTTCCCTATATGTGTTTCATGTCTAATGACGATGTTTTACATGATACTACTCTATTAATTTGACATGTTTGTATGTTTACTTTTCTTGTCTATTAGTTGCTGACATTTGTCGACACTTATGTTGTTTTACGTTTTACTTTTTTTTATGTGTCTTTAAATTCATTTATGGTATTATTTATAAATACGTTGAATTACTTCTTGTTGATGCCTTCGATGTGTAGGTTGTTGGAATAGGTTCCAAGGAAAACAACAGGGGATGAAAACCCATCCAAAGGATTCAGATAATCCTACACAAGTATTACCCTATCCTCGATTTGTTTGGTGTGGCTAACACCCACAGATATTCAGCCTCTGTCGACACTCTATGAGTTGGTTAGCTTGCTCCTAGAAAGGGATACTTTGAGTTAGATCTGAAACTAATTCTAAATGCAATTTGAATGCAATCTACAATTGATAATTCTACAACTATTAGAAGAAATTCTATAGTTACATAAATACATATATGAACGATAATACTAACCTATGTAAATGTTCATTAAACTAATAACCTATCCTAGGAGTGAAGTAATTTAATGTGGAAAGAATGATCTAATGCTCAAAAGAATAATTGGATTGTCAATAAATTTAAAAAAATTTAAATCATTAACATCATCAGAACATCAATTCTAACATGATAAGTAAAACATTATCGTCACTATGTTAAAAATGTTTGAACATAGAATCATTTCTACAAATCATTAAACATAATCAGATTAACAAATATACTAAAAAATGCAGAAAAATGAATCTGATTACTATTCAAAAGTGCATAACAGAACAATCTTATTAGATACGAATGAATAAATGAAGAATGACTAAAAAAAATGGAATGGTTCACATCATCATTTCAGTTTCATAAATAAATTTACAAAGCTAAACATTGATGGTCAACTACCACCTCAGTCTATCTCTTTTCCAAGTAGAAATACATAGAAAAGAATTTAGCAGAAAATTTACAATCCTTCTGGTCTGCAAAGACCACCCTTCTCCCCCCTCGCCCTTGCCTCTATCATAGAAGGTAGGTATTTACACAGAGAAAATTTCAAGAAAATATAAGATCCATTCCCCCAATAGCTAAGCTAACTAGCTGATTTGTTTCATTTGTCAGATCCACCTATGAGAAAAATATGGGAAATTTTGTTTTGAAAAACTAGTCGTATCTCTTAAATGAATAACTTTCCGTAGATTCTAAACATTGAAAAAGTAATTGGGCATTTTCTTCACAAAACTTATGTCTCTAATTTTCGAGATTCATCTCCATCGCTCCACAAATCACGTCGAAATATCACTGCTTTCCACTTGATACGTTTTGATCACTTCGAAGATGGGATATAAAATTTTCAATTTGATTCCTCAAAACCCAAATCCACAGATGTTCAATTCAAAAGAGAAATTAAAACATGATTCCAAATCTAATGAAAGAAATCTAAAATAAATAACAATTCATTTACAAATAAAAAATAATGAAAATGAACAAATCTTATATGAATCCGAAATTGAATGTTCAGGCATATTTTAAGGGTGTTTAATATATTAAAATGGAAAAAATAATATTCCCAAATCAATCCTTATCCTTCCAGATTTCCAATGAGCTATCTCGGGCTTGATTTGGATTCATAAATCTCAAGATATTGCTATTGGAAGTTAAAGCTTAGGAGCCATTGATTTTATGGTTGGGTGAATCATGACCATTGATCTTAACAATTGAATCTGTTATCCACGTTGATTATTTACCAAATGAATAAAAGTAAAAAAAAATCAAAAATCAATTTTCCCAAAATATTGAAAAGGAATTGTCGAGAAAGAAATTTTGAATTTGAAAAAATCATTTAAACAAATCAAAATTAAACTTTAAAACTCTATGTAAAAGAAAAAATAAAGTTACAAGAATTTACAGACCCGTAAATAAATTAAATTATAACATAAGAAAAAAATTAGAGACAAAAAAAAATACGGGAATGAAAAAGTAAGAATTTGTAAAAGTGATTTCCGCAATCCGCATACCGCAATTGCGGGTTGCGGGAATATTAAATTTGAAATAAGAAAAACCTTACCTCCCGCAATCCGCAAAAATGCATAAAAATACTTAGGAAGCTTGGAAAATAAATGAAGTAATGAAATAACAATATATAAAAATCTAGAAATTATTTACAAAGAAAATCCAATATCTGAAAACCCTAAACCTAGAAAAAATAAAAAAACATTTACAATTTAGTTCTTAAGAAAATAAATGTTGGAAACAAGTTACTTATATAGGAAAAGAATCACTCCTATAATATATGATATTTAATGAATTCCCTAAATAGGTTTCCAACATAATCATTTTACGAGAATAGAAAACCCAGAAAAGAATAATAATATTTTCTTTTGCACAATAATAAAAGAAAAAAATAGAAGTTGTATTTTCAAAATCAAATTATCTTATTGAAAATAAAAGACTTATCCATGATCAAACTAGTTTCACATACGTGAATGTTGAATTTTAATCACACAAATTTTCAATTGATCATAAAACAGAATATCATAGAAATTAGGGAATTAAAAATTCAAACAAACTAAAACATGTAATCTTTTAATTTTCATAACATCAAGTTGTGTATAAATTTAATATATGGATTTAATGAAATACACAAATAAATTTCCGTGAAAGTCAAATGAGGACCATGAATATTTAAAATATTTCAACAAACTTAATCCAAACTTCAAAAATATTAAACTAATATAAGCAAATAACTCAAAACTAAGATTATTTACAATATTTACATCATGATTCTAAGCATGCATATGTGAAACTAAAACTCTATCAACCTGAAATATCAAACTAATGAAATATCCAAAATCATGAGAGAAGAAATGATAAGATCAATCCAATTCCCAGAGTGAAGGTAATAACCAGCCATCATCTAAAATAATCAGTTTATGTTGTGAAGACCAAATCTAGGTGGAGAATTTGAAGAACAACATGGTAAGTTAACCACCAAGATCATAGCACCAACTCAAATGAATAAAAGAGAACATATAATCTAGAGATCAGTAAAAATGGAAACATCCTTTGTAATACCAAAGATCTAAAATGTGGGAGAAGAGTTGCGGGTCTCGGGGAAGACATATTTTTGGGAAAAATAGTCTTTTCTGCAACTCACCAAAACACAAAAAACATGCATAATTTTTTTTCAAAATGTTCACTAAATCAAATCAAGAAAAGACATAGAACCTTGATAAACAACATGTGAACCGTAAAATGACTAAGGAGCTTAAGCATCACCCTTTTCCTATAAAAATTGGGGCTCCCATGTTTTGGATAAAACATGGGATCTTTTTTAGCTACAACAAATGGAGACCGGCTAAGAAGAACCAATTATCTCTGAATTATAGTATTGAAATCTATAAAAATTAAGAATAAAAATAAAATGCATTCACTTGCTAAATTTCAAATAATCTAAGTAGATTTATTACTAAATGATATAGTATTGGTTAGTCTTCAAAACTTCTAAAACATCCAAGTCATTCCTATCATTATTCAAAAACTTTTATAATGATAAACCCATTTTTTTTAAATAAATAAATTATTGATAAGATGTAAGAATCAATAACTTTATTAGGAATTAACCTCGGGAAATCAAGTTAATCATATAAGACATAGTATTATGAAATGAATCCTATACCACAGGCAGAACCCTACTGCCAACCAACATCTATAGCTGCAACATGGATGCCTTTTAACCCCACTTCCAAGAACTCTCATCCTAGTTTACTGATTTAGATACATAGCTATACAATGACTCAATTTACTAATGGGTAAGCATCCTCAGATGACTCTCTATGAGTGTGGGATGACAAAGAATTCTTAAATGTTTATATATATAATATTTATGATTTGAAATCCCAAACCATCACAGACGGAGCCACTGCATCCTACAGGCATCCATAGCCTCGACAGGGATGTCTTTTAACCCATTTTTCCTGATGGCTTATATCCCAAATAGAAAGTTTAAATAAATATGGAAACTATGTGTAATTTGCTAATCTCAATCTGAGTTATCCTAGTAAATGGGGGAGAATACTTAGAAACTCCTTAAGAGAAAAGATGGTGTAAGGAATCTATAGATTACTAATATTTACAGATTGAAATTCTTTCCCGAAACTAATTATCTTAAAAGTAATTAAATTCAAACACCTACGTTTATGTTGAGTTAAAGATAAAATTTTAGGATAATAATGGAAAGATTCAAATATAATTATCAACATAGTCTGTTATTAATTTTTCACAGTCAGAAATTAACTAATCAAAACATTTGATTTCAGCAAGCAGAAAACATTTAAAAAGATTTCCTTTACAGTTAATATTTCAAGAGTGTAAAAGAGTGATAAGCTATTTTATTATTAAGTGAAAATCATGAAAACTTGAAATAAACTAGCAAGAAAATAAAATGTAAGAACATGATTAAATCAGACATTTATACAAGTGGAACCAAAAGTAAATCAAAATATCACAACTATATCACTAACTTAAAGAAAATTAGTGATTTAATTTTTTTTTGTTTTTAAATAAGTCATGCAACATCAGATCTAATTAGGTCTTTATTGAAAATAGATAAACAAGCCTAAAAGATTAAACTAAATTAACATGTAAAATAAGCCTTAACAAATTGTTTCATGCGAACAAAAGAAAGATTTGTTAATCGTGTTTATAGAATCGAAAGAGAATAACTACATCAATTCAAATATGAAAATGTGTTGAATCTTTACATTAAATTGATTATAATAAAACTCTTAAAATAAATTTATTCTCTTTCAATTGAAGAATTACGATCAACATTTGTTGCTTTGCATAAAGTTGTTTAGGACAATAAGGCCTTTCTTTCTTAAAGATTATGTACATAACGAAAATAAAATAAAATAATACTAAACTAAATTATTTGCAATTTGAGACAAAAAACATGTTAAAACCCCTTCTTTCAAGTGCATATCCAGGAATGATCAAAATGCGTGTGTAATGAAGATGTTATAATTTTAATTACTTCGTGTTCTTTCAAAATATATTTGCTGTTAAAACATGAAAAACTAAACACATACATCAAATATGAATGCTTTGAACCAATAAAATAATCAATCAGGGTATAAATAATATAAAGTGGAAGCGAATAAAAATACTTCCCTGAATGCATCTGAAGAAGCGTCGTTTCCAACTTGCAATTGGCTTATTGTCACAAATATTTTATTTGAAGAAAACCAAAAGAGTAATCTAAATTATTAAAGAAATGATAAAACTAATCTATTTTACACCTGCTCCTACACTACTCTAAAAAAAAAAACCGAAGTATAATCAAATTTCCAATGCAACCATGAAAGCATATGGAATCTAGCAAAAAGGAAGAAGTGAATAATTAGAAAGCATGATATGAATGCTTGCAAATAGAATTGAAAAAAGAATGTATTAAAAAAATAAGATGAAATTTATGTACAAATAAAGAGAATGGATCCTTACCATTTTTATATACAAATGAGGAAAAAAGAGTTTTACCATAATGATGAAATCTTGCTAAGAAATATTTCTCAGGCCAATCAACAACCATATCATGGTATGTACGATGAAAATAAAAAAAAAATGACATAAAGAGTTTGAAAGATTTATGCAATGAAATGGATTATTTGAAAGAGAATCAAAATCAATATTGTAAGAATCCAAAGCTTCTTCTTGAACGATTATTTCCTTAGAAAAAATTTCTTGAATAAGGTCAGCGAAATCACATCCAATTTGTTCCAACTTATTATCGTAAAAACCATCATAAATTGATTGATTAAATTGGAAATTCTCAAAGAGATCAAATTGCCTTTGGTCATTTACTTGAGAAGAACTAAAGATATGAGAATTTATAAATGTAGAACTAGTATCATTAACTTTCTCATAATAATTTTCTCTATCAAGCAATTGATTGTAAGAAGAAAGTGTCTCTTTATTGAATGATGAATCATAAATGTAAGAATTCTGAAAATTACCCTTAGAAATATCATTTGCTTCTAGCAAAGAAGAATGACAAGAAAACATAGATTGATGACACGGATACAAATCTTCTTGATCTTCTTCATGCATTTAATAATTAACTTGTACCTGTTTAAGACTTAACAATGTAGAATCAGAATCTGGAATGTATGATTGAAAGCCATTGTTATCAAATATATCAAGATACAAATACAAATACAAATACAAAGAGGAAGTAAGCACATGAAATTCATCTCTTTGTAGAATATTTTCAGATCAAGATTCCTTAAGAGGGATTTTATCTTTAAAACATATATGTGCAAAAGGTTTCAATTCAAAATATGCTTCTTCTTGTAATGTAGTATCCTCATTTTGTGAAATATGCTCTCCTACAGAATCACTTAAGTCATAAAATGGTAATTGGGAAAAGATATCACAAATTTTAGACAATTAGTTGATTCAAGATCTATTAAAGGATTAATAGAATAAGAAATATCAGAATCTTGAATTTATTTACTTATGCTGGAAGAAGATGGTTCAATATTATGACTAGAACTATTCTCTTGTACTTTAGAAGAATATTCTATAGAAAAATGATCTCCTTCATGATCAGTTTGACTTTGAATTTCATGTGAAATAGACATGGGAATATCAACTTTTTATTCATCTAAATCTTCATATTGATTATGATCCATTTATCAGAAAGAGAAGTAAATCATTTCTAAAATTTTAAAATCCTTATATTCTTCATGCAAATATAAAACAAGGAGTGGATGATTATCAATGTATAATTCATATTTATCATCTACTAATTGGCCAGATTCATGTAAAAGAGAACTATTGTGCTGAAACCATTCATGTATCATAGGATGATCTGTTAGAGGAAATCTATAATAGAGATTAAAAATTCTAATTGCACAATCTTCTAATGATTCACCCTTATATATAGTGAGTTGTTTCCATTCATCATATAATCTAAAAAATTCATAATGTCCAAAAGAAAGTATGAAAATATCTACAAAATGCTCAAAAGAACTAACAAAGGCAAAAGGTAAGGTTACAAACCACTCTTTGACTCGTCCTTCAAATGTCAAGGCTAACAATCTGCACAAAATATCTTGATCCAAAATTTCGTTAGCAAAACAATTATAGGTAAATTGAAGAACATGTTCTTGTGCTAAAATTCCTCCCTCACCATCGAATTTTACTTCTGTCAGTTGCTTCAACAAATTTGTTTGAAAATGAAAAGTAATTTGTCTAGAGAAAGAACTAAATGTAGACTCATGAGTAGAAAAGGAACTATTTACAAGTTTTTGGGCTCGAGCCATTTTAAGATAATCTGATTAAGATAGCTCAAATGACCTTATATGTCTGATGGCCCTCCTTCTTGCGCCATTTGTTGATGCCTATGATGTGTAGGTTGCTGGAATGGGTTCAAAGGAAAGAAATAGGGGATGAAAACCCAGCCAAAGGCTTCAGAGAATCCTACGCAACTATTACCCTATCCACGAGTTGTTTGGTGTGGCTAAAACCCACAGATATTCGACCTCCAATGGCACTCTATGAGTTGGTGAGTTTGATCCTAGAAAGGGAGACTTTGAATTAGATCTAAAACTAATTCTAAATGTGATTTGAATGCAATCTACAATTGATAATTCTTCAACTATTAGAATAAATTCTATAGTTACAGAAATACATATATGAACCAAAATACTAACATATCTAAATGTTAAGTAAACTAATAACCTATCCCTTGAGCGAACTAATTTAATGTGGAAATAATGATCTAATGCTCAAAAGAATAATTGGATTGTCAATAAATTTAAAAAACTTTAAATCATTAACATCATCAGCACATCAATTCTAACATGAGAAGTAAAAAATTACCTTCACTATGTTAAAACTGTTTGAACAAAGAATCATTTCTACAAATCATTAAACATAATCAGATTAAGAAATATACTACAGAAATGCAGAAAAATGAACCTAATTACTATTCAAAAGTGCGTAACAGAAACATCTTATTAGAAATGAATGAAAAAATGAAGAATGAATGTAGAAAAGGGAAAGGGTCACATCATCAGTTCAATTTCATAAAGAAATTTACAAATCTAAACATTGATGATCAGCATCCTCCTCAGTCTAGCTCTCTTCCAAGTAGAAATACATAGAAAGAGTTTAGCAGAAAAATTACAATCCTTCTGGTCTACAAAGACCACCCTTCTCCCCTCCCATCTCCCTCATAGAAGGTAGGTATTTATACAGAGAAAATTACAAGAAAATATAAGATCCATTCTGCCAATAGCGAAGCTAACTAGCTGATTTGTTTCATCTGCCAAATCTGTCTATGAGAAAAATCTCAAAAATTCTGTTTTGAAAAACCAGTCGAATCTCTTAAATTAAGAAATTTCCACAGATTCTGCACATTGCCAAAATAATTGCGCATCTTCTTCACAAAACTCATGTCTCATATTTTCGATATTCATCTCCATCACTCAAGAAATCAGCTCCAAATATCCCTGCTTTCCACTTGATACATTTTGATCACTTCGAGTTTGGGATATAAATTGTTCAATTTGATTCCTCATAACCCAAATCCACACATGTTCAATTCAAAAGAGAAATTAAAACATGATTCCAAATCTAATGAAAGAAATCTAAAACAAATAACAATTCATTTACAAATAAAAAATAATGAAAATGAACAAATCTTATGTGAATCCAAAATTGATTGTTCATGAAGATTTTCAAGGTGTTTAATCTATTCAAATTGAAAAAATAATCTTCCCAAATCATTCCTTATCCTTCCATCTTTCCAACGAGCTATTTGGGTCTTGATTTGGATTCATAAATCTTAAGATATTGCTATTGGAAGTTAAAGCTCAACAACCGTTGATTTTATGGTTGGGTGAATCATGACCATTGATCTTAACAATCGAATATATTATCCATGTTGACTATTTTCAAAATGAATAAAACTAAAGAAAAAATCCAAAATCAATTTTCCCCAGGAAATAAATTTTGAATTTGGAAAAATCATTTAAACAAATAAAAATTAAACTTTTAAACTCTATGTAAAAGAAAAAATAACATTACCAGAATTTACAAACCCGTAAAGAAATTTAATTATAACATAAGACAAAATTAGGGAACCAAAAAAATGCATGAATGAAAAAGTAAGAATTTGCAAAAGTGATTTCTGCAATCCGCATCCCACAATTGCAGGTTGCAGGTTGTGGGAATATTAAATTTGAAATAAGAAAAACCTTAAGTCCCAAATGGAAAAATTAGACCTTCCCGTAATCCGCAAAAATGAATAAAAATACTTTGGAAGCTTGGAAAATTGCAAATTTTTATTGATTAAATGAAGTAATGAAATAACAATAGATAAAAATATATAAATTATTTACGAAGAATATCCAATACCTGAAAACCTAAACCTAGAAAAAACAAAAAAACATTTACAATTTAATTCTTAAGAAAATAAAGTTTGGAAACAAGTTACGTATATAGGAAAATGATCAATCCTATAATATAGGACAATTAATGAATTCCATAAATAGGTTTTTAACATAATCATTTTCCTAGAATAGAAAACCCATAAAAGAGTAATAATATTTTCTTTTGCACAATAATAAATGAAAAAAATAGAAGTTGTATTTTCAAAATCAAATTAGCTTATTAAAAATAAAAGACTTATCTATAATCAAACCAATTTCACATTCATAAATGTTGAATTTTAAACTCACAAATTTCCAAATGATCATAAAATCAAATATCATAGAAATTAGGGAATTTAGGATTCAAACAAACTAAAACTTGTGTTCTTTTAATTTTCATAACATCAAGTTGTGTATAAATTCAATATATGGATTTAATGAAATACAAAAATTAAGTTTTAAAGTCAAAGCAACACCATGAATATTTAAAAGATTTCAACAAATTTAATCCAAACATTAAAAATATTAAACTAATACAAGCAAATAAATCAAAGACTAAGATTATTTACAATATTTACATCATGATTCTAGGCATGCATATGTGAAACTAAAACTCTATCAACCTGAAATATCAAACTAATGCAATATCCAAAATCATGAGGGAAGAAATCATAAGATCAATCTAGATCTAAGAGTGAAGGTAATAACCAACCATCATCTCGAATAATCACTTTATGCAGTGAAGACCAAATTTAGGTGGATATTTTGAAGAAAAACATGGTAAGTTAACCCCAAAGATCATATCACCAACTCAAATAAATAAAAGAGAAAATATAAGCTAGAGATCAGTAAAATTGGAAATATCCTAAGTAATACCAAAGATCTGAAATGTAGGAGAAGAGTTCTGGGTTGCAGGGAAGACACACTTTTGGGAAAAATACTCTTTTTTGCAACTCACAAAAACACACAAAACATGCATAATTTTTTTTCAAAATGTTCATTAAATCAAATCACAAAAATACATAGAAACCTTGATAAACAACATGTGAACCCTAAAATGAATAACTTAAGCATCACCCTTATTATATAAGAATTGGGGCTCCCATGTTTTGGATAAAATATGGGATCTATTGTAGCTTCAACACCTCTATATGTCAAGGGGTGTACTGGCATGGTTCTATCCCTTAAGGGTCCACTAAAAAATGTAAGATTCCTATTGCTACAAGTTTTACTTAGTTCTTCATGAACTAAGGAATGTATCTAGTTTCTTGTGTAGGTGATTTCATTGGTTAACTTAGTCTTATGATCATTGCAATAAAACGTCCTACATCTTACAACAATATATACCTAAACTACACTTTTCCTATGCATAAATGTGTTAAGAGAAAGGACCAAAGTCCTAAACCTACACTATACCTTAATCCTATGGTAAGAATGGATTATGAATTATATCTATGCATGTTGTAGTTATTTTCTAAGGTTTTAAAGCCTTAGATGTACAATATTCTATAAGCTTTGAATTTAGCATTTTAAGGGTTTATGTTTATGGCATAAACATATTCCATTGAAACTATGGCTCAACTTTGCAATAGTGTGATGATGGACGGTTTGATACTTAGGCCGATGGGTTTTTTAAATGACTGTGCAAACAATGTGAAACCAAACTATATCGGAGTGGGGTTTGATCTGCATGGTAGTGGATGACAGGGTGGTGTAATAAATGATCTTTGGGAAGCGTAGGAAGAATTCCTCAAGCATTGTGGTAGGGTTTGGTTTCATTCATTTGGTTTTTGTGGTGGAGGAGATAGTGGTCTCAAGCTCCAGGTGAGAGTTGAGCTTCCCAAGCTATGCAACCAGAAGGCTTATACGCTCCCTTGACAGGTATGCATTCAACCTTGGTCTGCATCTTTGTGTTGTTGTTTTGTTTTACGGTTTTGATAATGCATACTTCTGATAGCATTTGTTGTGGGTTTTGCATCTGATAAAAACTAGGCACTCTACGTGATTCATATGCAAGATGTAGGTTGCTTGCACAACCAAACTCCGGGTAAGCCCCGAATTTGGAAAAGGCCTTTACACTTGTTGTGTGTTTTAGTATAGGGTTCCAGCTTGGGTTTGGGAAAAAGTATGGCTAAGCCATTTCACCATTTGGGGTTTGATAAATTGTTTGGAAATTGTATACACGAATTTGCATGACTTTCATGGCTCTGCCAAATGTAACTTTTGATATATTTTGACTTGTAAATAACTTGATTCGTATCTGTGTATAAAGTTTATCCTTTGCTATGGAAATGTATTTGTTTCTTAGTTTGGTTTAAATGGAAAACTTTATTTAGTTCAATGAATCTATGTTTTTAAATGGTGTTTCTTTTGAATTTATAGTGCCATTTCTATGCAATGGCACTTTTGATGATGTGAATGTGTAAAATATATGCCAGGTAGCAGCATGTAAGTTTTATTTAATAACGTGGCTTGGTTTGTTTGGAAGAAATAATCCTATAGCTCAGCTCTGTCCTTGATACACATCCTATGTTCATTATTTAAATGTGTTTTATGTTTAAATAATGATTGTGCATAAGAAGGTATAGGGAATGAGCGTAGCTATGTTGTTTTTCAATAAAAAGGTTACGGGCAGCGTGTAAGGTGAAGCCCCTTCCTGGTTTATATAGCTTGTAATGTTTTGATTTTTCGGTTGAGACCTACATGATTTGATCTTGGGATGATAGTTAATTAGACTTTTGGTTTGAGGGTCGTAAACCCATGTTTCGTTGGCATGATCCCTATGCAATGGTTCTTATGATTTCCTCTTAACACGATGCACTAGGAATAAATCTGTTTGGCTTGGATGTTTTTTTTTATCTTATACTACAATTTAATAAATGTGATTTGTTGGATGCAATTTGTGTTATAAAATATTGACATACCAACAGCCAATGTTTTACAGGATTCGATGGCTGGGTTGGGATGCGTGTATTAAGGTTTTTAGAAATGTTAAATATTACATAGCATAGCTTGGAAACAATGCGTTTATTACTATTATATTATTTTAAGTAATGTTGTTTATGTTTGGTGTTTTAAGAGTATTTATATCTTGAGATAAAATTATCTTGGTGGAAATATGAAATATGCCAGCATTTTGGATTTATGTTGAGCATTTGAATTAATGAGTTCAGGGATTCGATCTCTGGTTTGGTTATTTATGAATATAAATGGTTTATTTCAAGGTTTTGGGGAAGAGTTTATATAATGTTTATTTTTAATGAATAAATGAGTTTATTTAATTATATGCTTACGTGTTGAAAATTATAAATCTCCGGAGTAATTAATCTATCTAACAACTAGGGTTTTAATCTAAGTTATCATGTTTGACATTTAAACTGTCTAGATATGTTTAAATCGAAAAAATAAGAGAATTTAAACTTTAAATTCTTGTCTAGGAAATAAGGTTTGAGTTTGAGTCAAGCAAATAGATTAACCTGCAATATAAAATTTAATTCTAGAGATTATATAGAATTAATTCAGATTGAGTTTCAATAATTTCACACAAATGGAAACCTAGTTGAAGCATGTATTCAATATGCATATTTCCATTCAAGATTATAAAAACTACTTAGTAAAATATGTAAAAAATAGAGAAGGTAAAAATAAAACCTCATACTGGCAACTTTATAGTTTATTAATGGCTAGAAACCCTCCACATTTAAACACATAGAATTAATAAAAAATTAGCTAGTTTTGACCTCAAATATGTTAATAGGATAACTTAGCAACTACCATGTTCCTTTCAAACATTACCCGGAATCATTTATGGTTTTAGTCTAGATCCTCCCGAGTTCGTTTCAACATGCAAGTAGTTTAGAGCTCCTAAAGGTGAGGCTTCTCTTATCTGGAATATCCAGTTCTGTATAAGGTTGATTTTTATTTGGAAATGCTCTCCAAAAATATTATGAATAATGACTAGATCATATTAGAATCAGAATTCCCAATCCTTTCCTTGGATTTGGCCTTTATAGATAATCGTTAGGGAAAAGGGCAGTTAAACTTTCGTTAGATAAAGAATCCATTATCTTCTTGAAAAAAATATTTTAATTGATTTATGTGAAGTTTAATAGTTTATTATACATAACTTAGGAACTCTTTTACTAGTTCCTAATTTCTATCTTTTAGGATTAAATATTTATTTAATCATTTTTAGTAAATAATAACATATAGATTCTTTGTTAATCATTATAGTTATTATTATTCCCTTATATTTAAAATATATACTTACTCTTTTATTCATATATAAAAAATATATATATATACATAGTATGGTTAATATTTATTTAGGCATCATATAGCATGATCCCAATTACATGGTGATTTCATTGGCTTATAATCATTTCTTTTATCAAGGCCTTCAGTTAGCGTTGGTCAACTAAGTTAGGAATATCTAAACCTCCTTACATGTTGGATTACCTCGTATATCATGGTAGTTCTTTAGTACTTAATGAGAAGTAGAAATTAAAAATTTCATTTAATCAACTTAAAAATAAGTAAGATAAGGTTAGTGCTTTTCAGATTCATATTCACTCAACACAATTAATTTTCAATAACTCCTAGCGTTATTCATAGCCCACACTCAATGCTAAAATTGGGATTTACACTTAGTGAAATTCCAGAGCCTCACGCTCAACACTAATTCTAGGATGTACTTGTATAATACACCTAGGCATACAATTTCCAAGGATCCGATGTTCTAGAGCTTATGCTCAACATCAATTTGGAATGCTCCAGGGATTATGCCCAACACTTCCAATTATTATATTTCATGTGCTTTAGAGCTTATTCTCAACAAAAACATCTCATAACTCATGTGCTCCAGAGTTGGTGCTCAACACAAACATCAAATCGCTAATGTGCTCTAGAGCATGTGCTCAACACAAAATATCATCACTCATGTGCTTTAGGGTCCATGCCCAACACATTATAGAACTCAATCATACTTTTGTTCTTCTACACATTCTATAGCAATAATCATCTCAGTATATGCATTTTAAGTTAAATCACACAATATAATTAGTATATCATCCTACAAGAATAACCTTGTCCATCAGAGTCCACGCCCAACATATACAATCACACACATGCTAAATAAAACATATGTATTGGCTTGTGCCCAATATATCTAACAAATCATCATAATCATGTGCAGTGGGATCTTACGCTCAATATGCAATATAAACATCAAGTAACTCATGTGCAATGGGACTCATTCCCATTGTGTTTAAGGTCAAAATTTGGGATATTACATCCCTCACCACTTAGAACAACACCATCCCTAGTGATCTAGGGACTAAGAATAAAGTCATGAAATAAGGTGGGGAAAGCCTCTCTCATTGTGGATTCATTCTCCCAAGTAGCCTCATTCGCTTCAAAGTTCTTCCATTGCATTTTCAACTTGACTATGGTGTGCCTCCTGAGATTTACTTCTCTTGTGTCTAGTGTATGAAGGGGTTGGGGTAAAAACTCCCCTTCAGGTTCCACCTGTAACAAGGACCAATCAATAACATGTTTAGTATAATACACATATTTCTTAAATAAGGATGCATGGAAAACATTATTAACCTTCATACGAGTAGGTAGAGCTAGTCCATATGCTACTGGCCCTTTCTTGGCCAGTATCTCCAAGGGTCCACAAAATCTTATTGCCAACTTTCCGCACCTTCCCAAGCTCAGTGAGCTTCTCTTTCATTTTACCTATAAGTAAACATGTTCACCTATTTGATAATATTTATCTTTAATTTTATTATCCATGTAACTATTATGGTGGTCTTGTGCTTATTTAAGGTTTTGTTGGAATTTGGTGACTAACTGTTCCAAATCATTTAGTAAACTAGGCCCTAATATGAGTCGGTCCACCAGGCTATCCCAAGTAAATGATTTTCTACAATTTTGACCATAGAGTACCTTGAAGGGATTTATCTTGGAGAAGTTCTGGTATCTATTGTTATACACAAATTATGCGTGGTGCATATAATATTCCCACTTGGTGGGGTTGTTCATAACATACATTATAAGCATGTCTTCTAAAATTTGGTTTACCCGTTCTGTCTTCCCATTTGTCTATGGGTGGTAAGCAGTAATAAAGTTTAAATATGTCTCTAATATAAAGAATAAATATCTCCAAAATTTTCCAGTAAACTTCATGTCTCGATCCAAGATGATTACCTTGGGTATCCCATGCAATCTGAATATCTCCTTTAAGAAGATGTCGACAATGTGAACTAACTTGTAGGTTGACTTAACCGAGATGAAGCCTGTCACTTTCGATAACTTGTCCACCGTTACAAAGAAGGAATTATTTTTCTTCTTTCTCTTTTCTATACCCGTAATAAAACCTAGACTAATGACCTCCGACTTCCATTATGAAATGGGTAACAATTGTAGCAATCTCGAATGATGCCGGTGCTCAAATTTGAGTAGCTGAAATTCTTGAAATTTTGCAATAAATAATGCTATGTCGAACTTTAATTCAGGCCAGAAAAAAGCGTTTATTTACTACTGATATCATCTTTTTACATCCTATATGCCCCGAGTAGGGTTTTCGATGGAAATATGTGAGGATGCTGCATCTAATGTCCCCTCTTTCTAGAACATAAAATCTCTCTTTGGACCACAATACTCTGGTCTCATCTACCTTATACTCTTTTTGTTGTTGAAACAACATGTCCTCTTGAATTTTATTGAGGATTTCAACATAGAAACGATCAACTCCATTTTCCATTTTGATCTTATCATGCGAATCTGAATTGGTTTGGCTTAAATTTAGCTCATATAACATATGGGCTCGTTGACTTAAAGCATCAACAATTTTATTTTCCTTTCCCTTTATATGATTTAATTCGAACTGATACTCACTAAGGAATTCCAACCATATGGACTGCCTGGAATTTGAATGTGGATGATAAAACAAATACTTTAGACTCATGTTGTCCTTCTTCAGAAGAAATTTATTCTCCATGAGGTAGTGCCTCCACATATTCAAGGCATGGATAATTTATTCTAACTCAATATCATGGGTGGGCTAATTTTGTTTGTGTTCTTTTAATTTCCATGATTCATAATAGCTCATGCAATCATTTTACATGAGGACTCCTCCAAGTCCTTCCTTGCTCACATCCATGCAAACAATGAAATCTCCATTAGCAAATGCAACTCATAGTATCGATGCAGTTGTCAAAACATGTTTAAGATTCTGAAAACTTTCCTCACACTTGGTCATTGATAAGAACTTGTTTGCATTATTATTTAAGGCAATCATAGGACAAGAAATCCTTGAAAAAATTTTGATGAAATTTTGGCACTAACTCGCTAATCCCAAAAAATGACCTAATGCTAGTGACACGGGTGGGGGTAGCCAATCCTCTATGGATTTAATCTTTTTCGGGTCAACAACTATCCCCTTCTGAGAGATGATGTGACCTAGGTATTATATCTATGGTTTGTAAAAATCACAGTTGCTAAACTTAGCGTAAAGCTGGTGTTCCTGTAACACCCGTAGTATTATGTGGAGATGCTCCTCTCCTCTTTACTCTCCAAGTAATCTAGGATGTCGTATATAAATACTATTACAAAATTAGGGTGATGGGGTTTGTAAACGATGGTGAAAACAACATGAAGCCAAACTATATCATAGTGGGTTTTGATCTGCATGGTAGTTGAGGACAAGGTTGCATAATAAATGAGCCGTGGGAGGCACAAGCATAATGTCTCAAGAGATGTTGTAGGGTTTGGTGTCATTCATTTGGTTTTCCTAGTGGAGGAGATGGTGGTCTCATGCTCCAGGTGAGAGCTATGCTTCCCAAGCTATGCAGCCAGTAGGCTTGTACGCTCCCTTGACAACTACACGTTAGACCCTGGTCTGCATCTTTCTGTTGTGGGGTTTTTTTACAGTTTCAATAATGAATACTTATAATAGAATTCATTTTGGTTTGTGCAAGTGAGAAAACATGGGCACTCTGCATGATTCAGAGGCAGGTTATAGGTTTTTTATGCAACCAAAATCTAGGTAAGCCCTGAATTTGGCAAAGGAATTTACACTTGCTATGTGTTTTAGGAGAGGGTTTGAGCTTGGGTGTAGGAAAAAGTATGGCTAAGCCATTTTGATGCTTGGGGTTTGATAAATTATTTTTCATTTGTATACATGACTGTGCATGCCTTTCATGGCTCTGCCAAATGTAATTTTCGATATGTTTTGACTTGTAAATAACTTGATTCAACTCTATGTATACAGTTTATCCCTTTTTATGGAAATGGATTTTGTTCTTAGTTTGGTTTAAATGGAAAACTTTGTTTAGTTCAATGACTCTACATTTTTTTAACGGTGTGTTTGTTTTGAATCTTACAGTTCCATTGTACATTTGAGGATGTGACTGTACAAAATATATGTAAGGTAGCAGTGTATGGTTTTATTTAATAAGGTGGCTTGGTTTGTTTGGCGGCTGTAAGCATATATCTCATCTCTAGACTTGATACACATCATGTGTTCATTATTTAAATGTTTCTTATGTTTAAATAGTGTCTGTGCATAAGAAGGTAAAGGGAATGAGCATAGCTTTGTTTCGTCATTTGATATACAATGCTTTTTTTTAATAAAAGCTTATGGAAGTCTGTAAGGAGAAACCCTTCCTGGTTGATATAGTTCGTAATGTTTTTGATTTGTTGGTTGAAGCCTACATGATTCGATTCTGGGATGATATTTAATTAGATTTGTGGTTTGAATGTTGTAAGCCCATGTTTCGTTGACATGATTCCTATGTAATGGTTATTGTGATTTCCTCTTAACGAGATGCGTTGGGAATAACTATGTTTGGTTTGGATGTTTTGTTTGAGTTTATACTACAATGTAATAGATGTGATTCATTGGTAGTGATTTGTGTTATAAAATATTGACAGACCGGCAACCAATCCTTTACAGGATTCAATGGCTGGGCTGGGCAGGGTGTATTAAGCTTTTTTAGAAATGTTTAATATTACATAGCTTTGTCTGGAAGCAATGTGTTTATTAATATTATATTATTTTAAGTAATGTTTTTTATGTTTGGTGTTTTAAAATTATTTATATCTTGAGAACAATTGTGCTTGCTGGTAATATGAAATCTGCCAGGGTATTGGATTTATGTTCAATGTTTGAATTAGTGAGTTTAGAGATTCGATCTTTGGTCTGCTTATTTATGAATATAAAAGGTTTATTTCAATGTTTTGGTGTAGAGTTTATATAATGTTTAGTTTTAATGAATAAATGAGTTTATTTATTTTTATTTAGGTCTTGTTTAGGTCTTGTTAATTGGATTTTGTATCTCTTCATGAATCTAACTATAGCAGTCCTTGAGAGATTTGCGATCTCTTCACTTTTTAGAGGTTGGTGCTCCCTCTTAATGCAACAACTCACAGGGAAGCTAAATTACAGGTAAACAAAACCCAAAGAGCTTCTATAAGATACTTGAATGATAGACATATAAGTTAAAGGATATGACCATTGGCAACTAAAATAGAGTGTTGTATGTGAAAAAGATGAAGAAAAGAAAACATTCAACAATGAAATGTGTTATCAGTGGGCTCATTTCATGATTCATGCAAATCTACAGGAGTGTGAGAAGGCGTGAATCTCCTCTGTTACTTTAGACACCGATAATCCGAGAACCGTCACCCATGGCCACACCATTATTTGAATCCAACAGGGGAAGGAAAGACTAAAAAAAGAGCAGGACAAGCATGCATATTCCGTAAAGGGGGTCTTCAATTCTATTGCACGGCATCAAACTTTGGGATTTATAATTCATATAACAATAAAAGGATCACGCTCTCTAATTTGACCAATGTATATGCAAATGCAAAAATTAAAATAAAAGAATGCGTTGCCAGTCTATGCATTGACATAATGTAAATGACCAGTATATGCCTTCATAACATATAAGGGAAGCCTTCGAGATATCTCTTCAAGTTATAATATGCAACAAGAAATACTGGGAAGGTATCTTACTTCAATAAACAAAGAAAGATAATAGACGGAGCTCTATGCAACCTTTAGCATGCACAATCATAGCTCCCAATATCAATTGTACTACCATGATTAGCATAGTTCAATGCACCAAACCTTCAGCATGCACAATCGCTACTTCCAATCTAGTTGTAAAGCCATGCTCCACGTCCTTCAATACAACATGCTCATGTTTTCAATGGTCTGGAAAATGATGGAGTGTTCCATCATTTCAATCCTCACGAGTTTAGGGTTTTAGGCATACCAAAAAAAATTAGTATGATGCAACCCATTCCCCCCCCCCCCCCCTTTTGTGATGGAGGACGGGTGGATAAATAACCCCCCAAAAGGAGAAGATTCCTAACACATTTTGTAGGGAATTCCCATAAATTGCTGCACCATTTCTGCCATGGCAGAGCATCACATAAATTTCTGCACCATTTCTTCCATCGCTTATGGGATCCAGAATGCCCTTTTCCATGGTGAAAATAAATGTAGAGAGTCAGCCACAGCAAGTGCTCAATCTCCC
>LPNX010417731.1:257222-280602 GCA_001517045.1 Pseudotsuga menziesii | reverse complement strand
ATAATATTGTTATTTATTTATAGCAATTATAAATTTAATAATCAAAAAAAATTTAAATTGAAAAAAAATGATAAAACATTACCATTGCATAAGCTAAGACCAAACTTAACATTTACATGGTTCATATGCATTACTGTGGTCTTGTTTGACCAAAATGTTTTCTAAGATTAAAAAAATGTATTGCTCTTAAGCCCAAATTCGATCACTCAATTGAGTAATAAGAAGAGCGGCCTACACCCCCCAATCCTTCTAATTTTAAAAATAATATTTTTATTGTTATTGTTATATATTGTATATTTTGACCTTCCCATTTTTTATTTAATGGGTTTCGAAAGGAGAAAAGGATATAGGGAATAGGGAATAGGAGGAAAAGGTAACTAGATAGGAATTTAGGATATTATTATTATTATTATTATTATTATTATTCAATTAGATTTAAAAAGGAATAGAGCTTCGAAGGAAAATAGAATGGGTTAGGAATTTATATTTATATATATTTTTAAATCGGGGGAAGAGATGGAAATAAATAAATATTAAAATAGAGGGATAAGCAAAGAAATAAATACCATGTCTTTTTTTAATTGAATGTGAGGGGCAAAAAAATAATGGTAGTAAGGAGAAGTATGAGTGACTATTCTTTTCTTTTAAAAATTGGAAGACATTAGCATTTTTCAGCGAAGAGACACTTGGGATGGGGGTTAATTTATCTTTCTAATCATACGAATAGGGATAAAAATGATGAATGGATGAACTCGACAAATTAATGGATGGTGTTAATTGATGTATTTCAACTAACATGACACTATTACCATAACTTGTCAAAATTTTGACTGAGTGACGACAGGGTTAAACAATGATGTTTGTTTCCAAATCAGAGATGAACATGACCATCATGATGACCTCAACACAATGACATTAATTCTGTGGCATGATAATGTAACTAACAAGAAATACCAAACTACAAACTTGACTCGTTAATGTCATAATGAAACATGAGATGAAACTTGGCAAGTGTGCCGAAGGGGGGATACATAAGAGAAATTTGTGAAACAGGATATATATGTGACAAGTGAATTTTTCTAGATATGATTGTGAAGACATAATGTATATGCAACACAATTTAATAGGTTCACCTCTACTAGCATCATGTACTTCCAACACTTTAGACACACGACAAAATCAGTGGATCTCAATATCATATATTTGATATACTACAAGTTAGGAAATATTCAACCATAAAATAATAATTAGAAAGGGTCTCTCTATCTAACTGCAACATCAACAATTATGAAACTCTCATTTTTTTTTTACAATTTTGTAAACCTTAACATTGTAGATATTGGATTTAGGGACCCCCTTAGTAATTGAAAACTGATTATCTTTATTACACCATTTACAATATTTGCATCTCTAGACTCCATATCTAAACATGTTATATATAATCATAAAATCCTACATTATATTTTATATAGACATTCTTAACTTTTGTGTGGTGTAAAAGAAAATATTTTATAATTAAGATATATTATATGATTATTAACTTAGATTGTCTTGTCATATTTTTTTTCCCATGACTAAATTAGTTATATTTGTTTTATCCCGTGACTAAATTAATCATTCATTTTAGTCATTTTTAGTTGCAGTCACTTAAAATTGTTCAAATTTGCTCATATTTCACTTAAAAACACTATAGTGACCAACGTTTTCGGTGGTTTAGTCATTTATTTCACACGGTGACCAAGATTTTTGGTCACCTGGTCATTTATCACCCATTTTTCTACTAGTGTATAATTCTCCTTGACTATAAGAACCAACTCTTGACATTCCCCATGAAATGTGTATCAAATTGTGGACTGTAGAATCCATCGTCTTGTTAGAAATTCTATTATGCTCTCTACATCCTGTCTTCAAAATTATTTTATTCAATCACCTCTAGAAAGGAATTTCATAAAAACATCAAGATTATCGCAGTACTTACAAAATGAAAGGAGCTGATAAGTAAAATCATTGGTTCTACTCATTGCTTCAGACTTGGTGACAACCTCCCTGTAGAGATGGAAGACCATATTTATATATAAAGTAATGAAAAATAAATAATGGTTATCAATGGTATTCACCAATGTCTATGATATTCATTGAACATGAACTCACTCAGCATGCACATGATTTTTGCATGGATATGTGGTCATTATCATCCTCCTCATTGCATAACGTTGATTTTTTTCTAACATGGTCATCCTATTCTAGACTTTACATGGAAAATTGTGTCTGGAGAAAACATTATAATCATCATGTTTTACGAAGATCAGGCACCTTTTGAGATTTTTCATCCATAAGTTTAGTCTATGGTTTCTATAGTCAAATGGAATGCATATAGTCAAGAACACAATCAATACAACCATGCATTCTTTCGTTGTCCCTCCTGTCTGGCACATTGGTTATTTCTTCGAAGAGGTGCATGATTAAGATGGAATATAACCTAAATTATTACTACCTAAATAAATTATTAGTTGAAAATAATTAATTATAGAAGCATCATTTTTTTTGTTGATGTACATCTTGTGTTTTGTGCTTTTTTTATATTTGTTTCATTATTTTGTACTTTCAAAAATAGTGTCAGAATTGTAGGCTTCAAGCATTGCAACTATTTCATGATTTTTGTGTTGTTTGCTAATTTAATAACATGTTGATTCATCAAAACAAGGTAATGACATGCATTTGTCCACTAGACATAATTTTGAAAACTTACGAAAATTATTGCATGGATAAAATATTTTCTATGCTACCTAAATACTATCATTGTAGGATTGCACATGGAATCATATGAGAGAAGATATATATGTTTGTAAGTAACAACCAATTCATTGATTGATAAAAAAAAGGAATTTATAAAATTAGATGGAAGTGCAACTTTGTTGTCCTAAATTGCTAGTCATGTCTTGCTAATAGAGATAAAATTCTTGGTTGATTCGATGTTTTTGTATGCTATAAAATTTAATCTATACCAATTATATTTTTTTCAAATAAATATTATTTATTCATATTTTATGGGGTTAACCTTTATGATCAACTTTTATACTTCTCATCATTGTATCCACGTTCTCATTTTTTCCACAATTGTTGTTCGTATATATTTCCTCTAAAGCTACATGGTCACAGGAAAACCAATTGCACAGAGATTAATCATGTTGATAGTCTTCACTTGTATAAATATGGAGAACTTGCCATTCAAATTTATAACCAAAGTTTTCTCTCTTTGGATTGGAAGGTCTTTTGTAAAAGTATAAAGTACTTTCTTAATATTCAAATGCTTCTATTGATCTCATAAATAAATTTGACTCAGTAAATCTATAATTAGATGAACAATTTTGACCAGTGCAACTTCTCACCTTGATTTTGGGAATTGTTTAATCTAATTATTTCTATTGATTTATTGTGATGCACATGTCTATTTTTAATTGCAAAATATTTTTTTTTTACAAATAATATTGTAATTAATATATTTCACACCGCTATGATTTACCAAACAACATTTTGTTGGGAATAACTAAGTAGAATGTCGAGAGATAGCCATGCTATTTACTTTCGACAAAATAGAAAACCCACTCGATTCACTTAGTGTAGCCAATTTTAACATGGCACTAGCAACCTAGAATCAAGATATTGTTGTATTAAGTATTTAAAAAGATAATTAAAAAATTTATGATAATTGTCAATGTTATATTAAAAAAGAAAAAGAAAACTGACATTGTGTTTCATTCACATTAGGCTCAAGGAACATTTTATTCATTCCATGGAATAACCTCCCTTAGTAAAAACATATTAATCAATTGTATGTACATTCTTTCAATCAAATTGGACATCAATACATTAATATACATTGGGTCAAACTTGCACATGTCTCATCTGTATAGCGTAGAACCGAAGCAGTTACAACGTCTCATTTCTTGTTATCATAATGAGATTTCAATGCCAATTTTACTGAACTATGAGTGATATGAGAGAAACCCACCTCAATGAAAGTGAAATAAGTTAGTTACCAACTACAGAACATGAAAATGATATTGTTTCACTTGAAACCATACAATACATGCTTTGTGATTCAATGCCAATAAGAAAATACTAATCATTCAATCCAAGGAGGACCTTCCCCTCACCCTATTGATTTTTATACCTGCATCGTTTATACTAGCATTCTAACTCCACCTCCTATATAATGAATGACATTACATCTACCTTTATCTTCACTATAATAGTATCCTCATTATCTCTACCTATTTCTATCCTAATAGTTTCTACTCACATGTTCACTTTTTATAATGTTTCCATGCTTGTTGCATAACAAGACTACCAACACTATATACATTTAACTCCTTCTCAAGCACTAGTATCATCTATCACTCACAAGTGTCAAAATTTTCTTTTAGGATTCTACTTTAAGGTTTGTAACGCAAATCCAAACTACTATTACTAACATAAGTGGATTATAAATATGGAAAAGTATCACCTCTCTCACTATATTGACTCAAAATACAACATGCCAATCTCATTTATTATAAATGATAAATACCTATTTATATCGAATGTGACCTAATTACTAATGAAAACTCATAACGAACTTGTTACACATAACAACTAATGAATCTACGAGGTATCAATACCTCAAAAAAAATTCTTAATAATGATTTGGAAACTTGTCAAAGGAATGTGTGTTATAAACATAATGTGGGTAGATGTCAAATGAGCATAATCCTAGAAAAACACTATGTGAATCAATTCATAGCTGGATCTAGGAGCCTATGAATCTCTCACAATTCGATATTGTTCACAAAGTAGATAAATGCATGAAAATTACATACACACATGAGGTCAATAACAGATATTATTATTATTGTACAACATGTAACTATATTTGCATCATATATATATATTACAATAGGGAAAAATCGTAAGGATTTTGAATCCATATGGATGCATACAAGTGTCATCTCAATATTTGATCCTCAAACCCCCCTAGGTGGACCAATGAGTTTCCTAATTATCCCAAATGGTGATGAATCAATGTGTGAACATGGGGAAGGAATGTTGGAATATAAATGGAGGTATGAAAGGTGCAGGTGAGCACATGGGTGAGTGGTAGTGTATCTACGAGGGAAATAAATGCCCAAGGAAGGCCAAAAACCACCTAAACCAAGCACTATCACCTTCAGTCAAATGATATCCCTAAAAATGGGGAAAGGTGAAAGAGCCAAGGTAACATGTCATTAATGAGGGTTCCTTCCTATCAGAATGATCAACTATGAGTACCTCAATTTTCATAATGATCAACGTGGAGCGCATCAACTGTGGGTAAATGATCAATATCCCTAAGTCTAGAACATAAAACATTGCATGGAATCAAATGAAATTTTCCCTAAGGTATGAGATCATGTACTAAGGTGTATTATTCCTCTAACTCCCCCCTTACTCCTAACTTAGTATAGCATAACCAAAAATATCATGGAGGCCTTGGCAACAAAGGCTCAAGTCACCTCATACAATAGAAAATTTTATTTGTCCTTAAAGACAAGGTTAGGAGGAAAACCTCCCATAAAAAATGGACATGGAGCCAAAAATATGATATTAGATGGTATCCCTCACCATGTGTCACCCACTCCAAGAAGGTATCTCATATAAGTAAAGGTCTACTCTGTGAAGAACATGGTGAAAATGTTAGCAGTTTACTCTACATATGAGCATTACTGCAAGGCTATCATATGATCATGCACCAAGCTCTAGATCTAGTGCATGTCTATCTCAATGTGTTTGGTCATGTGTCTGTACACAAGATATTCAGAAATATTCATTTCACATTGATTGTCACGCCAAATGAATGTGGGTGAATAAAATGCAACTCCAAGTTCTAGAAGAATACCTTGCAACCACACACATTGTGGTGCTATGTTTACTGCTCATCTCTACTCGGCCTCAACTGAATATAGGGAGACGGTTTGTTGTTTATTTCTTGAAAAAAATATGGGAACTTATTCTAGCATGAATACATAACCTAAATTGTACTTCCTACTATTGGGATCTCCAACCTATTCAGAATTAGAAAACACTACTAGTTCTAGTGGAGAACAAACACCATAGTGTACCCTGAAGTGTGTGGTTCCTTACACATAGTGAAGGATCCTCTTGGATCCATTTGAATGGATCTCACTATGTTGCTTCATATATCTAGCTACAACACCTACATCATATGACAAATCAGGTTGAGAGTGTGTAAGATACAACAAAATCCTGACTAGTTGTCTATACAACAAGTTATCCACCAATTGAGACTCACTGAATTCACCTAGTTTGATATCAAAAAGGAATGGGAACTTTGATATCTTAAATTCATCCATATTAAAATTCAATAACATGTATAAAACATAATTTTGTTGGATGATCTTGATCCCTTTTTCATATTTCTCAATTTCCAAACTAAGAAATCGCCTCAACAATCCAAGATCAATCATGGAAAATTCATTATGCAATAAAGAATTGATTGACCGAATTCATTTGGCGGAGCTACCTGTAATAAAAATATCATCATCATAGATTACAATGACCTAAAATACATGACCAATATGTTGTAAATAAACATTAGTATTATATTTGCAACTTTCAAATTCAAGTGATAGAAAACAATTGTCCATTTTGGCATACCAAGCCCTGGGGGCTTACTTAAGTCCATAGAGAGACTTCTTTAACCTGCATACAATTGAAGGATAATATTGGAAACCTTCTGGTTTCTACATATATATATCCTCCTACACCCTAAATAAATGCACTTTGCACATCCATGTGATGAACCTCCCAGTGCTTAGATGTAGCTATGGCTAAAACTAGCATGATAGAGTCCATCTCTACAACTAGTGCAAAATGTCTCTAAATAGTACACTACTGAGTCCTTGAAATTTATAGTAGCCTTTGGAAACCAACCTTGAATTATATTTGATATCTGAACCATCAACGATTACCTTTGTGCTCTACACCCATTTGTGTTGCACTAGTTTCCTCTTGGAGGGCAAGGGAACCAATTCACAAGTGTCATTGTCTTGCAATGAGTTGAACTCTTCTTGCATGGTTATTTTACACCTTGGGTCAAATTATGCTTCCTTAAATTATTGAGGATCATATCCAACCATCATGAAGCATTGCTCAGCAAGAACCACTTCACTTGTAGAGAAAGCAATGTGAAATTGTGATCTAGTCTTTCTAGGATCTAGTGGATTTCCATCAAAATATGCAGGTGCTTGAATGGTTTTCCTATATCATTTGGGAAGAATGGGTTATAACCATTATCTTCTTCATCATATTCAGCAATACTAGAACCATAAATATAATAAAGAGATTCATCACTTACATCATCTTAGAGTGTAGGATTTGAGCATTCCCTGGGTGCTAGTTCAAGCTCTGACATTATTTCTTCTTCGAATTACACACTCCTTTCAATGAAGGTATTTTGAGACGAGGGATAAAAGAGCTTGTATCCCTTTGCATATTCAACATATCCAACAATGATGGAATCCTTTCTTTTAGGTTGAAAGTCCTTTCTCTTTCCTGGAGGATTCCTAGCCCAAGCCTTTGAGCCAAAGACCCTGAAATGAGAAACATTTGGCTTGTGATGAAACCAAGCCTCATATGGTGTTTTTCCATCCAGTGATTTGGGAGGAGCTCTGTTTTGAACATATGCATCACATGTAATGGCTTCAGTCCATGTATTAGAATTCAAATCCTAGGCTTCAATCATACAGGTTTCCATCTCTTTGAGTTCCCTATCTTTGCACTCTTCCACACCCTTTTGTCGTAGTGTGTAGGGGACTGAATGATGCATTTGGATGCCACATTATTCAAAAATCCACTGCAAAGTATTGTTCACATACTCTTGTCTATTATAATTCCTAAGGACTTTTATTTTGTTCGCACATGCATTCTCAGCTAGGGATTTCCAACCCTTGAGAGTCTCAAAGACTTCATATTTGACTTTGAGAAATTAAATCCAACAAAAAATTGAGAAATTATACATGAAGGTCAACCCATACCTTAATCCTCCATATGAAGGTGTGGGAAGGGGCCCAATACGATGTGGATTCACCAAACCAAGCACTTGAGTAGCTCTCCTTGCTTTATGTGTCTCATAGCCATGCTATGGATGTTTTCCCATTACACATCCAATGCATGGGCTATTGGAGATATTGATAGAAGGAGGCCCTTCCACCATGCCTTCTTTGTTAAATTCTAGGAGGTATCTATAGTTTAGATGGCCATATATCTCATTCCACAACTTACTTGTCTCATTGTCCTAATTCAGGAGCAGATTCCCTCTAGAGTAGTGAAGGAAATCAAAGAACTTGTACATTCTTATTTGATGGTCAACAACCACCAATGCCACCACCTTGTTGGTATGGATTTCAACTATCTCCATGGTGTCTGGATTAAATGTTACTCTCTTGGCTTCACCAGTGTGAGTCATTTGGTAAACTGAGAGTAGATTCGCTAACAAGTCTGGTACAAACAAAACATTATTGAAGTACCCATCTTCAAGATCAATCCTGCTAATCCCTTTGGCTTGGATCTATGAATCATCACCCATTCGAATAGTTGGACCACGTTTAGAATACATAGATGAGAAGAAATATTTTACAGAGGCCATATGCCTTGAAGCTCTTGAATAAATGATGAAGGAAGAAGCATCTGAAGAAAAATCAACAAATGCATGGCACCTCTCATTGTTTTCTGAGCCTAAAACTCCATCCTTCTTCCTTGTGCCCTCAAGAAGTAGTATTTTTTTCTTATCCAACATTTGTGGCATCATGTCTATGGTATTCTTCATACATGCATTCTCTTGATGCCACCCTTTGTGACAGTAGCTTCATTTGGTATTCTCCTTGTTCCTCTTGTCCTTGTCCTTGCAAGGATTCGAACTTGCATATAAATATTTGGGTCTTTCTTGCTTCTTCTTGTCTTGCTTCCTTGAATATGTGGCTTTATTCTTTCCCTTGGATGGATCAAAACTCCTACAACAAGATATTGGTCTTTACTAGATTTGATAATGTGCATTTGCACTAGCTTGTCATCTCTTGAGGGAGAGACTCCATGAAGTAAGCTAGTGATGGAATGTGCTAGTTTTGAGCTGTGAACTTGCTAGAGTGGAAAGTGCTTACAAACATTGAATACGCTGTCCCTACCTTCAAAAGTATGAGAAATATGAGCTGATAATCCTCCTTTTCGATGCCACATTGCTTGAGATGAAGTACCAACGACTTGAACTTGGTGAAGAAGTCTTGGATTGTCTCAAAATGAGATGGAATCAAGGAGAATAACTCATTTTCGAGCTGGTGAAATCTCATCTCATCAATCTTCACAAACAATGTCTAAATCTAGAGCCATACTTCATTGGGAGTTGATAGACTGTCTACATGAAAGTGTCCCTCAAAATTTTGAGATGAAGCGTTCCAAATGCTTCATCAATCCTCTTGAAGAACTTTGATTCCTCAACAACAAAGTTTGGTTTGACCTTTGTCCTCATGGTGACCCTGTATAAGACTTTCGACCTTAGCTCGATCACCATTTCAGCGTTCCATTCGATGTAGTTTAATGGGGTCAATAAGACATAGGTTTGCTCCATTTTTGCTTGCACTCTTGGTGACAAACTGCTGAAATGTACCTGCAAACAAACACTCAAATCTATCTAGAAAATCTCTCAAACAACAAATCAAACACTATGGAATGAATTTTAAACTCCAAATAACTCTAATACCATGTGAGAATTGATTCATAGTTGGATCTAGGATCCTAAGAAACTCTCACAATTTGATATTATTCACATAATGTGCACCAAATAAGTGAAGGAGTGAAAATTACATACACATATCAGGTCAATATCATATATTATTAGTAATATCCAACATGTAACCATGTCTGCATCATATATATATATTACAGTAGGGAAAAATTGTGAGGCTTTGGAAGCCATCTAGATGCATACAAGTGTCAGCTCAAGATTTGACCCTCAAACCCCTCTAGGTGGACCAATGAGCTTCCTAATCATCCCAAATGGTCATGGATACATGTGTGAATGTGGACAAGGAATGATGGAACATAAATGGAGGTATGGAATGTGTGGGTTAGTTGGAGTGGCTCTAGGAGGGAAATAAATTCCCAAGGAAGGCCAAAAACAACCTAAACCAAGCACTAGCACCTTTAGTCAAACAATATCCATGAAAATGGGGAAAGAGGAAAGCACTAAGGTAATATGTTGTCAATGAGGGTGCCTTCTAGTCAGAGTGATCAATTGGGAGTGCCTCAACTGTCAAAATGATCAACCTGGAGCTCATCAGCTGTGGGAAATGATCAATATCCCTAAGTCTAGAGCATAGAACACCGCATGGAGGGAAATGAAATGTTTCCTAAGGTATGGGATCATGTACTAAGGTGTATTATTTCTCTAACAAACACCAACTTGAAACAATTAAATAATTGTTTCAAAACCAAACAATGCCTTTAATAAACAAAAGGCTATTGATTTATATAAGAAGTGATGAAGCAAAAATGGATATCAACCAACTTAGGATAAAACAACTCACTTCTCATGAAACAAGTCAATCTAACGCTTGAACTATATGCTTTTTTCTTTGTTCTTGCTACCATAAACTTAAGTTATACTCAACGGATAAGTCACTAAAAATTTATTTATTTAATCAATAAAAAACAAAAATATGGACTTTCCTATGCAACTCTCCTTATTAATGTTCTTATATGAACAAAACAAGTTATCATCTTTCCATACTAAAAAGTTAAAGCAATTTTATAATTTCTTAAAAAAAATAAAGCAATTTTATACTTTCTTAAAAAAAAAAAAATTCAGTATTTAGTATTTAGCATGAGAAAACATAGTTCTCATTTTATAAGGAGGTAAAAAAAAGATAAATTTTAGATATGAAAATGATGCATAAAAATGTTTAGGTTTTGAAGCCAACTTCCTCTTATTATACAAGACATATTATTACTATACAACACTAATATAAAAGTTGTTTATAAAGTTGTTTATAAAATTGCAAATTTTAAAAGTTATTTATAAAATTGTAAAGTTTTATTTATTTTGATGGGATGTAATCACTTACCAATTACATTAGATAAAGGTTAAATTTACACTTTTATAATTTTAAAATTTTATTATTTTTATTGTCAAGTTAAACTTGTATAATCTTCTAGTTAATGGTTTAATATAATTATTTTCATTGTTTTATATTAAGAAAAAAATATTTGATGAATTAATTTATATATTATTATTATCATTATTTTAAAATTTTATTATTTTTAAAATAAATTATTTTTTAAATATTGTATTGTTTTTAGTATTTAATAAAAAATATAAATTATTACTTTTTAATATATTTAAAATTATTTTTACATAAATTAATTTGTAATATTGATATTTGAAAAATGTATTTAAGTTACTATAATTATATATTCATTTCTGAAATTAAGGAGGATAACACTGCATCCAACTAATTTAACTAGACTTAATTTACTAAATTAAAATTAAATACATTAACTAAGACTTTATAATTATATATTATAAACTTAACCTATCACTTAGAAAAATAAATAAAAATGACACTCTATCCCATATCCATTATAACTCTATTGACTAAATCATAAACTTTTAATTATAATTATATAAAAATACGCTTAAAATAATAAGTAGAGCCTTAAATGATCCTCGATACCCATAAGTTGATGATGTATAGAATTATCGAACATATTTTTGTTTGAAAGCGTGTAATTTTTGTAATAGAGGGAGCAAAGCCCTAAGCGAATATCAAAATTGTCTTCAATATCTTTGAAGGATATAGTTAAATGGAATATATGAATGGGCCTCACCATATTATTTAAAATTATTTAGTGGGGCAAAAGAAAAAACATTTTTGAACGCATGATAAACATGTATCACAATTTGCAATCGAAACACCATGATGTCATCGCCATGTCAATCTGAACGCTCCATTTTCGCCTGGGTTTTGCGTAACGAAGTGATACTGAAAGAGTACAGTTGAAGGTCCTCAAATGTGAATCTACACTATTTCAAGATTAACATGAAATATAAACATTTTATATAAACCATCAGAAGATGTTTGCAGTATAATCTATATTAAGAATTTTATTGCTCTTCACATCCATCAAGTACCAACCTGACTCGTCGAAAGTCCAACGTGGCATCCATACTTTCATTATACCATGAAGACGAGATGATTACAAGACCAGATTCTGCAGATATACAATATATAAAGTCAATTAGTAAATCAGTTGACAGACCATATACCGTGTTACCTAACTTTCGCACTATCCCTTGAATAAAATTGCAGAACTTTCATCCTTTCAACAGTCTGTGATTCAAAGTCATTTGGTTGTTGCGATTAGAGCAACTTTCGCAAGTTTGACAACATAATTGCAGAACATTCAAACATAGGAGTAATTGTTGTTTTACCATTAATCAAAGTCACTTGGAGAAAATACCATATTCATAATCACACCCACTTTGTTATAACGACATTATTTATTCTTTGGCTTCTTAATTTCCATACGCAAGCTTTGATTATGTTGTCATAAACGTAAAAGCTCATTGTTCCTTGAATTTTCAACTTTGTGAGGTTTCTTCATTACACCTCTTTTAATATATTTATTTTATCAGAAAACCTTTGAATAAGGTGCTTAACAAAAAAAAAATGTTAAGTTTTTTTTGCAAGATATTCATTATTTTGTTCTAACTTCCGAAAATTTTTCTTCTCTTCTTTTTACTTATTATGTAGTTTTTTACTATGGTGCTTTAAGCAAGTAGTTTCTTTGTGTTGCAACATTTTGTCAAATTTATTCTTGAGATCAGTAGAAAAAGTGAGACATAACACTAAAAAATGATTAAAAATACATTGAAATGAATATCATTATTAACCTATCTAAATATATGACAAAAAAATTAAGCATTTATTGGTTGTTTTAATTAATGAATTTGATAATATCTAGTTATTGTTTTAGTCATTAATTGTTGTTAGTTTGCCATTTGTTTAGTAATTGATTATTTTTACTAGTCATTTATTTAATCATCATAGTGACTTATTGTTATCAACAAGTGTTATATTTATTAATTGTGATCATTAATTGTTGTGGATTGGTACTACATTTAGTAAATTTTAGTTATCCATTTTCAATCATTTGTAGTACACTTAATAGTTTTTTTGGTCATTGATTGTTGTTAGTTGGTCATCTATTTAGTCTTGATAGTCATGTATTGCCATCAACAAGTAATATATTTAGTCTTTTGTATTCATTGATTTCTTTATATACTGTACGAAGGAACCAAACCACCAACCTCTTGCTTGTAAAGTAGGTGCTTTTCTATTTATCTAGCACCCTTAAATAGAATATATTAAATAATTATACATAAGTGATATAAGACATTAACATGATGTCTTTTCCAAATATTAAAATGAAAAAAAAAATCTAGTAAAACTCTTTTTCCATAACAAATAATGCATTTAAAAGCAAATCAATCAAGAAACACTACTGTACGAAATAGTTTGAATAGTTTATTTTACTGCAGCATTCAATGTTTTAGGACTTAATAGAAAGATAACATAAAATAAATTGAAACATGAATTAAAACATAACATCAAATTAAATGGGTATTTTTCCGAGCCATTCAATGTTTTTAGAATGAAAAACACACATAACATCATATTAATGAAATCAAGAATTAAAACATAACATTAAATTAAATCATATAATGGAAATATGAAAAAAATCATATATATTATAATAAAATACATTATTAATGAATTTCCAACTAATCAGAAAATTCTATTACAACATAGAATTATTTCCAACTCAAATATCATGAAAAACATTGATCCAAAATACATTAAGTAAATACTAAATTCCATATTTAGTGTAATAACCGGTTGTTTAACAACTAGTACATGATACATATCAATAACATTTTTTTCAAATATTTTAGTGGACATTGTATAAAGCTTCCTTCCATCTCTTTAGACGACTGCATACAGTTATTCTATCTTCATAATGAATAAATATGTTACTTATGAACATTAAAATATTCACATTTACATCCTTTGATCCGCTGAATTTCACTTTTTCATCTTCCAGGACTTTATCCTCGTATTCGTGAAAAAAAAACACAGCCATTATATTGACGTTTGAAAAATGTTAGATCAGCTATAACAATCTAATTAGCATATTATTGGAAGCAAATGATTAAACGCACTCACCTACATGTTATCATTTGAGATATCATCGTGCATACCTAAAACTGATTCAGGAACATCAAGTGATACCCCGTCCACGTAATCCATAACAACAATTTCAGGATAAGTATTGCTCTCATTGTTATCCAATGTATCCTTCTGTTCAACATCAATATTGACACTTGTAGTGCTTTTAATTTATGATTTGATTTTGCATTGCATGTGGTTTAATCATGCATAAAATATTTGATACCAATAATGTTGAACAACTTTTAAAAACACAACAATAACAAAAATATTATATAAAATGCGAAAACAACGTACAGGAAACTCCATGAATTCAAGTATAACAATGGTTATCTTAATGGAAACTCAAAATATATGGATGAAATTCAAAATATATGGTTTAGTAAAATATACAATGGTTAGTTCAAAATAGTTATTATAAGAACATGGAAAGAATCTTTCTTACTTATCAAGTCAAAAATCACTAATAAGGCATAGGTAATTTAGATTAACCTCTTAGACTGAAAGGTAAGGGAAATATTTAAAAATATAATATTGTTGGTCAAACAATATCATCATGTCTATATAGATGGATGTTTGGCCCTTTAGAATTGTCTCCAGTGGTTCTTATAAGTAGATATTTCATTCTTCCACTTGAAGGTGGTTGTACCTAGTGTTTGGTGACGCAAATATACATCTCGATTATTTAAACAAGCTCATTCAAATTAGTGCTTGGATCACCTTTCTTATTAATTAGGAAATACTTACTTTACATGCCGAGGTTTCAACCTACCAACTCAAAAGGAAACATAGTATGATATGTCCAACTCTATAATGAAAAGCCTTGTCAACATCCAAATCCATTCAAGGTCAAGGTTATGTATGAATTTTTTTGAGCTCTGAAGCATTTCTAACATGCCTTCACTTCCATGTATATATCTTGAAGTATATTTATTAGTTGTAGCAATACCATAAATCAATAAAAGGTATTAACTTATAGATGAGTGACTATATTGGTCAATTGAAGGAACTGCATGATAATGGAAACCTTTCATTTATTATGTATGTGCCATGATGGCTCTTTACACATCAAGGCTTATATAGTCAATGGTTTAAGCATCATATACATGGTTCATCAAAAGTGTTTTTCAAGTAGTCTCTAAAGAAAATGGGGGGTTTTCTACAAGAGAATCATCTAAATAATGTGCGTAAGTGGTGTTATTATCATGTATGTGAAGTAATATTACTATAAATACAAACAACTAGAAGAAAAAAGAACATAGTTTTAGAAAGAGATTCATTCTCATTTTGTTCTTCAATCGTCAAACATATAATTGAATTTGAAAGTCATCATATATCCATATGTCAGCAAATCTACCAATAATGATATATTAGATACTCCATTGTCATCTTAGTAAAGAAACTATTATAACTAATTGAACTAGCACAATATCATGTAACATGGAAAAGAAACATAGATTCCATATATAAAGAAACATAACATGGGATCCAAGCTTCATTATTATCCCATCATGAAATCAACAAAGTAATATGGATAAATAAGTTTGCTAAGGTTAATTTTCTTATACAAAGGGAATTCACAATCCAATTCAAGAGTGTGGAACTCTATTATGTTTTGAACATACAACTTGTGAAAAATATGCATAATTTATTACAATGTTATTGGTCTCTCCAATGCATGTCGTACACCCTCTCCAACACATATACTAGACAAAGAAATTCTTTCTCTTGAAACTTTTCATGTCCAAACCACCCCACCAAATGTGAATATTGTAGATCATGTTTGTGAGGAGAAAGATAGTTATTCCCATACTCCTTGAGCATAGGTAATCATTGGAACAATGAGAAAAGAGAAATACACAATTGTTCCAAGCATAGTTTCACCCAATGTACCTCCTGTAAAACCATTATCTACCATCAATTGGTCCTTCTCCTACTACTTTTGAACACCATGTGTATTTTAATGATAAGGAATGAATCTACATGTTAGATAAATAAATATCATCCAAAGAGTACTTCTCACTTTGAAACAAAACGGATCACCAAAACTCAAGGGACAAAACAAATCTTAGAAAAACTCCACATCTAGTGAAAGTAAGGAAAACACAATATTCCAATTTCTAAAAATATCCAAGGACAATATGAGGTAGAGGATTGAACCCTAGATCCACCTATATCTAAGAAAGATACATGCATACAATCATGGTTTCAATATAATCTATAGACATTATTGATAAAAAGAACCAATTGTGTGCAAAACATCACAAATACAATGATATGGAAATGCACCACGAGTTTAACATTCATGGATTTTAACTTGCAAGGAATATGCTAATATTCCTATAGAGTTTCATAAATACAAATGAAATAAAGTGTTCATGAGAAGTTTCATTCCAATGACAATCATCACTCTTAACCATTTTTAATCCATTTCATGTGTTACATGTACACTCTAACATTTTACGTGTACTTCACTTGTATGCATCCATAATTTACCCATCATTATGCCTATGCACTAACATTCTAGCTCATCCATACACCTAAAAGAGATAACAACAATGATTGACCCTCTATTACTTGATACAAATTCATATAAAAGTCATCACCTACAATTTTATTCATAATTGTAACTTTGCGGATATTCATAGGAATTTTCAAATTCAGAAGTGTAGAGCTATAGGTATTCACATGAGATAGCCTTTCGAGTGAGGCTTTTATGCCTTTTCCTTTTTACATGTTACCCTAACACTTTAAGTTATGCTCAATGGATAAGTGGCTAAAAATTTATTTGCTTACCCAATAAAAAACAAAAAAAAAAATAGGGACTTGCTCCTATACAATATTCCTTATTAATTAATGTTCTTATATAAACAAAACAATTTACTTATCATCATTCTATACTAAAATCAAAGCAATTCTATACATTCTTTGAATATTTTTTTTATAAAATTTTAACATCTTATGATAACTTACTCTATTATTTATCATTAGAAAACATATTGAGATCATTTTATAAGATTGTAAAAAAACATAATAATAAAATAAAGTAAATTTTATTATGAAAATGATTCATAAAAATAATTCAATTCTTTATGCTAGCTTTGCCTTATTATACAACACATATTACTACCATACAGCACTAATATTAAAGGTGTTCATAAAATTGTAAAATTTTATTTATTTTAATGGAATGCTATGACTTACCAATTGCCTTAGGATAAACAATAAATTTACATTTTCTAAATTTTAGAGATTAAAATTTTATAATATTTCATAATTTATTTATTATTAAATTTTGTTTTGCCTTTGTGGTTATATGTGATGTTAAATTTGCATAATCTTGGTTTATTATAATTTTTTAGTTGTAAAAAAAAACATTTGAGAAATTAATTTATAATTTTTTTATTAATTTTTTAAAATTGATTATTTTTAAAATAAATTGTTTTTAAAATAAATTAGTTTGAAAATATTGTATTTTTTCATATTTAATAAAAAATATAATTTATAAGTTTTTATGAGATTTAATCATTTGCAATGACAAGATATGTCATCACAATTTGCAATGGAAACACCATGATCTTTCGCATTATCCGTTGAATAAAATTGCAGAAGTTTCATCCCTTGAATAAAGTGTTGGACATGCTTCCCATTCACTGATTCAAAGTCATTTGGTTGTTGCGAGTAGATGAACTATCCCACGTTTGGCGGTATAATTGCACAACATTCAAACATGGGAATAATTGTTGTTTTACAATTCAAAGCCATTTGGTTGCTGCAATTGGAGGAAGGTATGGGATAAAATACCAGTTGGATATATGTTGGTACTTTAATTGCGTAAGTTGGATTCAGTAAACTATATTACATCATGATGATGGATTGATTATAAGCCGTTACAATGGTTATGTTATTATTATGATTATGTTGTTATAATATTTATTGGTTTGAGATTCTTGATGTGTAACTCTTTTTATGTTTATAATTGACTCAAATAAAATAAAAAATAAAAAATAATAATTTGAATATAGCAAAAAAATTGGTTGGCTTTATAAAAAATAAAATAAATATCAAAACATAATTAAAATATAAAGCCAATTATAAATTCATGTATTAAGCTTCTTGAGGTTCACATTTCGTGAACACCTTTAGGCTTTCATTTTAAAACTAATATTCACCACAATTATTATTACATTTTTCTTCATCATTAATATTGTAATTTTAGTTAACCCAAATTAAAAATATTACAAAGTCTACAATCTATTCATTGGTGTTCTTATTAATTATTTAGCGAAAAGAAATCTGCGTCAACCACAAACTTTGTTTTAAATTTGTTTAAAAGAAAAAACACTTAGTAACATAAGGTGGTTGAATACATCCATCCCTCATAATATACTAGGTCTATACTCTATCAAATCATACTCTGCTTCTATCAAGAGTCATCATATCATCAATTTTGGTAGTTAAGATTTATTACATAAACGTGACATAAACAAGTTCTTATTGTGCACATTATATCAAGTACCTAGCTATCACATAGCTCCTATATCCAGTGGGTTAGTATTTCATAAAATACATGTTTATAACAAGTAGTTCCACTCGATCATTAATTGGTCCACATCATCATCATCATCACTCTTTCTTGTAACAATTTAATTCATCACAAGTACACACTACATATAATAATTCAATTGATCACATCATAAGACGATATCCAAGTACCACATCATATCTTTCACATTCCATCAACAAAAACAAGTTATACACATAACTATCATCATAAAAGAAAGGAATATCATGATAATCACAACATAGTAACATCATACACAATGTAACGACATATAATCGGGTCCATTATGTCATAATATAGTTTACTTACTCGACCCGAGTCCAACAGATAATAATCAATTAATGTGTAGTATATCTAACTGATAAAATATGTTTAATCAAAATATGGGGCATTACATGTACTGTAAGTTTGCAAGCTTTCTTAGCTTGGTAAAAGTGTGCAACTTTAATATTTAATTTAGTTGTTTTAAACACACACACACAAGTACATGATGAGATCAACGTTGATCGTATTAAAAAAATAACCAAGAGTAAGAGTATTTGATATAGAGATTTTAGTTGACTTTAATTACCAGCATAGATCCATCCTAAGCGTGGATATATCAAGCATCGAGAAGCATCAAATTTCTTTTGTTATTTTTGAATAACATTCATTTGGTTTTACTTTTTTGTTGTATGAGTTGATATGGATTTTTTTAATTATTATTGTTACTATTATTAGTTTTACTTTTTAATTATTTTAAGTTCACATAAAAATACTTTTTAATTTTTTTTGTATATATCATGTATAAAAATACTTTACATATAATATTACACATTTTCTTATAGTAGGTTATAAACACTTCACTACTCTCAATATAATAAAACGAAGAACTACTTAAAAAAATACTTATTAGTCCGAGAATTATATGATTAAAGGATATGGTTTCTAGTTCATAGAAAAAATGTTATTTACAAAAAGTATGTGAACTCGTGGATAGCTTACAACATGAAGGATGAATAAAGATTAAATATATTTGATTTGAGAGCATTGCCAAAACCGAGATAGCCAACTTCGTTTAGAATAAGCACGTGACGTATAGGTCGTAGCCACTCGTCCACACTTAACCAATTGTGGATTACCGTGAAGGCAAAATATTGAGTTTTTAATAAGGCAAAAGAGCAAATGAGAATGAGAATGAATTAGAAATCTGAAACGTTACAAAAGCCATGTCTTGCACTAGAGTAAGTGACGTGCATACAAAACACTAGGCGTGGTTGGAGTAAATTTTGGAAAGTGCAAAACAATAGGCTAATCAACCCGTCCAAGGTATGAAGAACACATGCTTGCATGTCTTTTATGGCTTGTTATTAGGCGGGACCCCATAATAGCAGCAGAGAATGTGCTAAACTATTAGCAGCAGTAGAAACTGCGGTAGTTAGGAAATTACAACCTTCCAGATAGGAACTGACCAATCCGTGAGTATACCATGAAGTCACAAAGGTTGTACCCGTGAACCATCCACCTAAGGCAAAATAAGCACAAGGAAAGAGAGAAACGCTTACCGAACATGCCTGGCTCTAACTGAGTTACTTGATCAATCACCACCGTTTGACTCAAGAACAAAAAATATGGAAGAAGTAGAACATTTAATATAAGCAATCACCAGCTTAACCGAGTAAGAGTTTTTGATAACTAGGTCAATGCTCTTGGTAAAGGATGTGATTATATATATATATATATATATATATGTTTAATGAATGTGTGAAAATATTTGTACTTGTATATGTTAAATGTTAGAAATTGGTAAATGGTGTATAACTTGTTTATTATGTAAAATTTAAATGTACTAAGCTCTTTTAAATTTATTAGGCCTTTATTTAGTTAAACTATGCCATAGAACTTTAGTTTGTGGGATATTAAATAATATTTTGAATTTTTCTAGATATTGATAAATACTTACCAAAATAATTTTTGTTGATCTCGCCTTCCAATACATATTTCCAATTAAACAAACCTTATTTGTATGAGATATTTCATGTTTTTACTATATATCCCTTTTTATACCCCACATACCTTATTCATCGTCCCCAATACCTACAATATATTGAGGTAAGTGCAAGCCAATGAGGGTCACTTTTGGCACGTTAGATGCAATACAAAACTGAAAAATAAAGCATCCCTCAACATAATTGTATTTTTTGAAATACTTACAGAAAATATCTTGCTTTTAGTGAATACTATTAAATGTAGGAAATTGAATCACGTTTCCAAATATATAAGGTTTATGTATTGAATTTTTTTATAACTATGTCAAGTTTCATTTTTTTTAACATTCAGTTTTTGTTTTTTAGGCAAATGATAACGCATATGTTTTTGTGGGTGCAACCTTTGAGGGCCTAAATGATGCTTTCGGGATACAAAAGTTTGCAAGAATGCAGAGAACATATAGCACTAGTGCAACGCTATTTTTTTAAAATAAAATTAGTAATTTTTATTTATTTTTATAATTATCTAAGTGATCATTCCTTGAAAATGGTACGTCTTTCGTAGGTGCATCATTTGAAGGTCTTAATGAAATATTCATGAAATGGGTTTTTTATACAATGTAGAGGTCAGTGTCTTCTAATGCACCACATAATTTATTTTTAAAACGATTAAGGATTGAAAATGTTACGGGAAAAACACTAACAACATGTATTTTGAGTTAAGGAGTTAGGACATAATAGAAATTGAAAACAAATAGGAAAATATAATTTTTTTTAATAAAAATTACATATTTAGAATCTACAGAAAAAGTGCTATTTATATTTAAGATTTCATCAAAAATGATTGTCTGTAGTATACTATAATGAGTGTATAAACATTGTCTTCTTCAGAGAAGGGAAGAAATGCCCAATTTGCTATGGTTTATCATATACCATAGCAAAGGGTTGGTATTACCAAAGCAAACTCCAAACCATACACATAGGACTAGTGGTGACATGTGAGCAAGTGAATTGACATGTTTAAATTCAAATTACATCTTCCACCCTTACAGAATTGGAAACGTGAATATGTTTTATAACTACAAAACGTGAGCGTGTTATATAACTACAAAACGCGAGTGCATTATATAACTACAAAACAGGCATGCATGTTGTAGAAATAAAATCTAGTACTATATGTAATATATCAAATGTAGGGATAATAGTTTAGAGGGGGTGTGGAAGGGTAAAGGACCTAGGAGGATGTTGGAAGTTCAAGTGGGGATGTTTATAGTTGAGAGGAGGTGGGGAAGGGTCAAGGTCACAGGAGGATGTTGTAAATTCAAATGGAGAGAGATGAATGGAATGGGAATATTATGGATTACAAGGGTGAAGGGGAGTGTGGACTGAGAGAATTATGAGGAGGAGAAGAGGTGTTAAAGACGTATAGGGTTAGAAGCAGTACAAAAGACTTAGTGATAAAGAGGGATAAGGTGGAGGGGATGAAGTCAGTTAAGGTTTGATTAAAGAGAGGATTGGTGAATGGAAAGGTTGATATGGAGTATTAGAGGAGGGATAAGATGTGGTGGAGGAGAGAGACGAAGGAGGGGGAAATTGAAGAGATGGGAATGAGAGGCGATAAAACTGATAATAGGGATCATAATGAGGTAGGGGGTTGAGGAGAAAGGATACGTTGAAAAAATAGAACAAAAGAGAGATGGAAAGAGATAGAGAGAGAAAGAGAGAAAATGATGTGGAGAGAGTGTGAGAGAGAATAAGATAGAGAGGGAGGAGGGGGGTGAGGGAGGAATGAAGACAGAGTGAAGGAAAGAAATATTGAGGGAGTGATAGAAGGTGTGTGTGTGTGAGGGGTGATGGGGGAAAAACAAAAGGAGAGAAAGGGGTAGGTTCATACATGTAGAGAGAGAGAGAGAGATGGATGGTGACAAAGACAGAGGGTGGAGGGTTGAGAGATGGAGAGAGAGGGAGGTTGTGAAAGAAAAAAACATGGACAAGGAGGGTGAAAAGAGATAGGGAGGGAGGGGGAGTGATACAAGTTGAGAGAGAGAGAGAGAGAGATAATGGCATAGAGGGGTGGTAATTAAGGGATAAGTGAGGGAGATATTGATAGAGGGAGGTAAATAGAAGGTGGAGAGAGAGGGAGAGACAGAGGGAGTTTGTGAGAGAAGGGGGGACACACACACAAAATAGCATATGGGAGAGAGGGGGATGGGTGAGCGACGGAGGGAGATGGGGAGGGGTGAGAAATAGAGAGAGAGTGATGGAGGGAAGGATACTGAGAGAGGTATAGAGAATGTGGATACATATTATGAGATATGGGAAGTGAGAGAGGACACACACACATAGAGTGTGTGTGGGTGTGTGTATGTGTGAGAGAGAGAGAGAGATTGTGTGGGAGAGAGGGAGAGATGGGTGAGCAGCAACAAGGGAGGGGGGAGGAATGATATACATAGTGATATGGAGGGAGGGATAGTGAGGGAGGTATATAGAAGGTAGAGATAGACAATGAGAGAGGGGGTTTGAGGGAGTGA
>LPNX010417731.1:243905-257189 GCA_001517045.1 Pseudotsuga menziesii | reverse complement strand
TGATGGATATAGAAGGGGGATGGTTGAGCGATAGAGAGAGAGGAGGAAGGGGTGACTAATACAGAGAGAGCGGTATAGGGAGGTATAGTGAAGGTGGACAGAGGTTATGAGAGAGGGGCAATGAGGGAGGGGCACACACACACACACACACACACACACAGATATATATATATATAGAGAGAGAGAGATAAATTATGTGGGAGAGAGAGGGGAGAGGTTTGAGAAACAATAAGAGAGGGGGAGGGAGGAGCAATAGAGAGAGTGTGATGTAGGGAGGGATAGTGAAGGAGGTATAAATAAGGTGGAGAGAGGTTTTGAGGGATGAGGAGTGAGTGAGGGGGACACACACACACATAGATATAGAGAGATAGAGAAAAGGAGGTTGTGAGAGAGAGAAGGTGGGAAGACACATAGACATACACATAGAGATAGCGAGAGATGGAAATAAAAAGGTAGGGAGGGCCAATGACCAAGCCATAGAGGGATAATGAGTAAGGCACATGTATATGTATAGATGTCAAAAATATTATTTAGGGATTGAGCATTGTATTTCTTCCCTTGGCCATGTTGAGGCCTTAATACCCATATCTAGTTCTCAAAACCTCTTAAAGGCATGTGCATATTTTCATGGAGACCGAGAATACCTTGAGTAGGTTATCTATGGTTCTTCAAGGAATTTTTCATTAACATGGGTGCCTCAAATATTCCATTATGGAGTAGAAGGAATGAGCATATTCCCTAAATCATTTCTCATAGGTCCCATACCTTCTACTTAAAACCACCTAATTTTACTAACATCCATATTCATAGTCCAAATATATCTATGAGATTCCATGTGTGATGTTTTAAGGCATCCTTCCTATCCCTAGATGCCTAGAGATTTAGTTAGGGCCTAAGGCCATAGTTTTTCCCCTAACCATGTCCATGGCCTTGATATGCATACCTAGTGCTCAAAAAATTATGATGGAATGCATATCCCTATTAAGATCAAAATGATTCACTTTCAATGTCATGTGTGGTGGTTAGAGACATTAATTTTGTCCCTAAATGGTTAACAACTTCCTTTAAGGCCTAAGGACCAAGTGTTTCTCCCTACCCATGTGAATGGGGCCTAATATATGTACTTAGTGCTAAAAATGTTCTAATGGAGCTAGTATCCTTATTTCAAGGTAAATGAAACCATGGAAAGATCTATTGAGGTTGTTAAACAAATGAAACCATGGAAGGATCTATTAAGGTTGTTAAACAAATAATTCTTGGCTCTATATGGATAGAATCATCTTTTAGGGGCTAAGCCATAGGTTTGGTCTGTTATTATGTCTAAGGTCCCAAGAAACATGCATATTACTTAGAAATACCCAATCGTTCCCATATCCCCAGTAGAAAAAAACTATCAACATGAGAGTCATCTATGGTAATTCAAGGTGTACAAGGTAAGAGAGAGGGAGAGAGGGATACAAGGTAAGAGAGAGAGGGAAGGGGGAGGGATGAAGGCATAGAGGGTTAGTGATTAAGGGAGAAGAAGGGAGAGAGTGCTATAGGGAGGGATAATGGTGAAGATAAAGAGAAGGTGAAGAGTAGGGTGGTAGGTACATGGATGGAGTAAGGGAGATAAAGAAACATATAGGGAGGGATGTAGAGAGAATTAGGGGTAGATATTTAGAAAGAGATAGGGGTATCTAGGGATTATTGGGAGAGAGTTAAGGGGATATAGAGAGAAAAATTTATATGCATGAAAAGAAGGGAACACTAAAAACGTTTTCTTTGTATGTAACCATAGAAAACACTTGTTTTCTTCTGATTCTATTCATTTCCTTAGTCATGCACCTAACCTATTTATTGTGCTTAACCATATCATGTACACGTTTTAATTCTAAATATTATGTACACATTTTTCCTTTATATAACGTGTGTGTGTTTTGGTACTGTATAAATAATGGACTTTTTCTATGAACTAGCATGTATAGTATGTGGAAATTAACAAATTAACAAGTATTTAAAAACTCAAATTTTAAAATGTTTACCTCGGTGTGAGAAATGACAATGGGTGCTATATGAATTTATCCACCAACAAAGGGATCAATTGATGGAATTTTATGACCCTTTTAAAGTGTGGAACATATGACTCTGGGGCCTTTCTCCTGGAATAAAGCATCAACTGCAAGTTCACAAAATTAATATATTAGCTCAAACTATATATATATGTGTACAAAGAGGAAAATAAATCAAGACAATATTACAATTAACAATCTACATACATCACTCAAAAACCCACTAAAGGATACATATGACGAAAGACCATAGCAACAACGAACACATGATGTGCACTCGCACGACTCAAAACTAGGTTGGGGATGTACCGATGGTGTTGCACTATTACATGGTACTGCACTAGTGGATGGTACTGTACTAGAAGATGGTCATGCACCATGATGACCTGGTGTATGTACCACACCAAGGGAAAATGCCCCTTCCTCACCCATATGCTGAACCATAGTGTTATGGTGAACAATTTCCTGTGCCAAACTCAAATACGCATCATGTGTTTGTGGAATAACATGATGTGTTGGTGGGAAATTTGGACCACGAAAATTCGTGCGATGTGTAGGGATAGTGTGATCAAGCTCTCGAAGCCTCGCATTGGGTCGATTTTTCACAATCCCCCCATTGATCCCCTGAAACTACAAGATATCAAAATTGTTTACATTTTTACTGAATACAAACTTTGCAACAACTTTCGAAGGAAATACAAGGGGATTTTTGTGTTGTTATGTGGTGGCATATGAAAAACCATATGCCATCTTTCCATCAAGTTATCAACAAATGGCTGAAATGTGCGCCACTCAATAAAGATATGAGGTTTGTTTGCATTTCAAATTTTCCCCATCCGAGGGTCCCTAAACATTGAAAATATGTGCTCTTTCGTTATTTTCAACTTTTTGATTGCATTGTAGTCTATCCCATTAGCATATTATTGTATTTATATTTCTCTATATGATGTAATATCATATAGTATATTTCTTTCTTGTAAAATAGTCTCAATAATTGCATCTAAAGTTGATGCAAGTGAGAGGTGAATGCTATCACCACCACTAAAAGCTGTACTAAGTCCCCTCAAGTGGGAAAGCTCAATCAATATCTCGACATTTGCGTCCATAGATGCAACTGCAATAAAAGCACCAATAAGAAAATCATTAGAAACATGTACATGGTATATAATGAAGTCTCTTCAAAATAAAAAATGTAAATTAAATCAAACTAGTAAGCAATTTAATGGCATTCACTTGTACATACATTTAAAACTTCAAATCAAACATTTAACAATTAAAAACTAAGTTTCGTTCAACTTCTCTCTAGAATTTAAGGCACTTCTTAACCCTCATTGGTGAGTTTTCCATGCACACTTGGGTTTAAACTTCTTATAATTCAGGAGTGTTATTTTGACATGTTTTTTCCTTTGCGTGCCTTAGATATGTAAACGATAGGGTTGAGGGACTATTAGGATATGTGAGGCAAGAAAAGGGGTGATACAAGGCTTCCACCAATCCTCTAAATATAATTTACTCAATCATGGTTGGGAATACTTTCATGATACACTCTAGGTAGTTCATGGGTGTTCACCATTTCCATTGTTCTATAAACATGGAAACCAACCAAAAGTGACATGGGAAAATGGAGAATTTGTGGACTAGGATACAATTGGTTGTAGATGATCTTAGAGACTCAAAATGTAGAAATATATTACCCATTGTTTTTACTATTTTAAAAATGTTTCATAAACCTAGTGATGTAGGGGCATAGACTGTTTGAGTAAAGCCATTTATGACTTTTCTAGGTCAAGGAAACTTAGGGAGACCTAGAGTCTCACATGTTTCTAATTTGATTTATTTTGTTGAGAGGTTCAATAAAGAGGATAAGTATAATTAATCATTTCCCCAAGTTAATTGATAAGGTTAGTTGAGCATTTCCATAATTGTAGTATCTAGTTAGTGATTTGTCAAGTGAATCACTAGTTAGTTGAGTTAATCATTGATTATGTTCCTTCTTTATAGGATCAAAGAAGTAGAATTTGATTTGTATTTAGTTTAGGTGATGAACTTTAATTAATTAGATTTTTGGTAGCTCAATAGAGGTAGGGTCAGAACTGCATGATGAATATGAACTCTTCAATGTTGTGATTAATATCGGGGCTATATGGTGGTTTCATGACGTTTTGACTTGTAATTTGATATCACAGTGAGAAGGTTCGTATATTTCAACTTTTGTTTTCCATTGCGATAAGAGAAGGGGCATGGAGGCTGATTCATGTGAGCAGAAAAAGACCAAAGTGTCGAGGAAGGTATATTTAAAACACAAATGAGGTGGGTGCTATAACCAAGAAGTGCAAATATTTCAGTGGAACAATGGTGGTGGCTGCTAAAACTGGAGGAAGGAATAAAACTAGTCATATTTACTAGTTTTAACTCTGTTTATATATATATATTGATTATTTATATATAATAAATTATTTTATGTTTAAAAGAGAAGGCTCAAGAGGCACTTCGTTAATGTGTCTTGGAATCTAGTTAAAGGTTCTTAACCAAGTGGAAATGTATAGCTACATACACTTGTGATAAAATTTTGATTATGTTCATGGACAAATGATTGTGATGAGATTTTGAGAATCCAAGTTACTAATTTTTTATACATTTTTTCTATTCACGCTTGTGCATGCATTTCATTGTGTTATTGCCATTTCTGAGGAAATTTATTCAATTAGTGTCATGGGGAAATGACCTTTAAGGGTTGTAAATTTGGGTTTCATGTGGATGGATACATTGTATAAAGGGAGGATTTCTATATTTTTTATTTTTGGTTGCATTAGGAATTTTTGAGTTCTTATAAAGAGATTCATTGTAATCATTCAATCATCTTGGTTGAGGGAGATGTGAATTTAACTAGAGATTGGGTTATTTCCAATTTGATAAATGTTACAAAATTTGGTTGTTTTAAACCATTAAAAAGTTGTAATTTAGGTTTAGAATTGACAAAACAAATTATGGGTGAATGAGTTACCTGATTAGGTGACAATTAATTGGTGAATTTTCCTCCCCTCTAATGCAACAGGTCTCCTCCAACACACCATGGCACCTAATCCACGCTCGTCCAACCTAAAATTCGCATTCCTAAAGAGTAGAATAGGTTGCGAGTTTCAGGACTGTGTATATAAATCATGTACATATTTTATAACTACATAACACATATGCATTTTGTAGTTATATAACATGTACTCATTATGGTTTTCTATCCTACATGTGTCATGACATGTCAGGATCAGGTTTAACCATAGCAAGTGCTATGTCCCAAAAACACGTTATATTTTTATGTAACATGATCATTTTAAAAAAAACTAGGATTGTATCTAAAAGGTCCCTCATCTTATTGCAATGACCCATTGAACTTATTTTACACAATTTAAAAACTCCTTTATGAATGAAAGTGATACGATATTGGTGAAGACGGTGAATCCCTCATGTTGAGATCCAATGTAATACCAACAAACATGTTTATTATATGAATGAAAATATCATCTATCTCTTAAAATTTTGTTCCTTCTAGAAGGTTGGTTCAACACTATCAAGTCTTTTCTTAGGGAAACAATGGAGGAAAATAGACGTGATTGAGAATAAAAGTGAATGGAAGATAAAATAATCATTAGTGGAACCACTTATTTTATGGTTAGTGAACATTTATAGGCCCCAAGTCAAGTGCCATGAACAAGTTATTTGTTACTTGTTCTTCATTACTATTTGTAATCATCCATTGTGTATGCCTTAGCTACATGTTATCACCTGCCTTCAGTATTTGTGTTTATGCTACTGGAGTGAGAGTATACTAAACATGTCATGTGGAATGCACATTAGCTCGACTCCCAAGTACTACATGGAGGAGTTTATTAAGAGTCGAAAGGAATTTATTGGGAGTTCAACTAAACCATGTGCACATTAGCTCGATTCCAAGTAGATTTCGAGTTTCCATATTGAGTTGACTATCACACAAACCACACATTACCATGCCAGAAAGTGTGTTTATCACATGAATATTTTTTTCTAACTACTGAAAATTGTAGTTATCACATGAACTATTTTTTATTTATTTTTATAATTGTTTGTTATGAGTTTTGAACAACACCCATAGAATCAATAGGGAAAATACATTTGTCCCATCCTCCTTCAATATAGGAAAATAATATATGGTATTCCACCGAAAAATTCTTAGATATAAATGCCTATCAACATAAGAACCATTGAGAACTCCAACAAACTATTAAAAAACCATTTTTTTATGTAGTGGTTCCTTGAGAGAACGCATGAATAATGATATTCATTTATTGGATTCAACTAGGGGTAGTGGGGTGTGGATAATCTCAAGTGCTTAGTGTTGTTAAGGCATAGAAATTATAAATACCTTTACATGCATGAAGTTCCTATAAATCTCTTAATTGCACCAATATATGAAGTAAATGTTCCACTAATATTTGTAATACAATTAGTTTACAATTTTTCATATGTCCTTGTTACTCTTGACTTTTAGTTGCATTTGTTTCTCAATCATTGTGTCAAGAGGGACTTTCTATAACCCTCTAATGTCCCTAAAATTCATAAATAAATAAATAAAATTTGTTAGGCTAATAAAGTACTAAACATCAAGGTCATCTTTAAATATTCTGTGAAATAAAAACGTGTTTGTAAAACTAAACCTAAGTTTCATAGGATCCTTTCCCTATATGTGTTTCATGTCTAATGATGACGTTTTACATAATAATGTTCTATTACTTTGGCATGTTTGGAAGTTTACTTTTTTTTTTCTATTAGTTGCTGACATTTGTCGACACTTATGTTGTTTTACATTTTACTTTTGTTTATGTGTCTTTAAATTCATTTATAGTATTATTTATAAATAGGTTGAATTGCCTCTTGTTGATGCCTCTGATGTGTAGGTTGCTAGAATGGGCTCCAAGGAAAACAACAAGGGATGAAAACCTAGGCAAAGGCTTCAGATAATGTTATGCAAGTATTACCCTATCCTTGAGTTGTTTGGTGTGGCTAACACCCATGGATATTTGGCCTCCACTGGCACTCTGTGAGTTGGTGATTTTGTTCCTAGAAAGGGAGACTTTGAATTAGATATGGAACTAGTTCTAAATGTGATTTGAATGCAATCTACAATTGATAATTCTACAACTATTAGAAAAAATTCTACTGTTACATAAATACATATATGAACCATAATACTAACCTATGTAAATGTTAAGTAAACTAATAACCTATCCCGAGAGTGAAGTAATTTAATGTGGAAAGAATGATCTAATGTTCAGAAGAATAATTGGATTGTCAATAAATTTTAAAAAATTTAAATCATTAACATCATTAGCACATCAAGTCTAACATGAGAAGTAAAACATTATCTTCACTATGTTAAAACTATTTGAACATAGAATCATTTCTACAAATAATTAGACATAATTAGATTAACAAATATACTACAAATATGCAGGAAAATTGAATCTGATTACTATTCAAAATTGCATAATAGAAAGATCTTATTAGATATGAATGAATGAATCAAGAGTGACTACAGAAAAGGGAAAGGTTCACATCATCATTTCAGTTTCATAATGAAATTTACAAATCTAAAAATTGATGATAAACAACCTCCTCAGTCTATCTCTATTCTAGTAGAAATACATAAAAAAGAGTTTAGCAGAAAAATTACAAGAAAAGACAAGATCCATTCCCCCAATAGCTGAGCTAACTAGCTAATTTGTTTCATCTATCGGATCTGCCTATGAGAAAATTCTGGGAAATTCCATTTTGAAAAACCAGTCGTCTCTATTAAATGAAGAACTTTCCGCATATTCTATACACATACAAAATAATTGGGAATCTCCTTGACAAAACACATTTCTTGAAATTTTGATATTCATCTCCTTCGCTCCAGAAATCATGTTGAAATATCAGTGCTTTCCACTTGATACGTTTTGATCACTCCAAAATTGGGATATAAATTTTTCAATTAGATTCCTCAAAACCCAAATCCACATATTTTTAATTCAAAAGAGAAAATAAAACATGATTCCAAATCTAATGAAAGAAATCTAAAATAAATTACAATTAATTTACAAATAAAAAATAATCAAAATAAACAAATCTTATGTGAATTCGAAATTGGATGTTCAAGAATATTTTTAGGGTGTTTAAGCTATTTAAATGGAAAAAATAATATTCCCAAATCAATACTTATCCTTCCATCTTTCCAACGAGCTATCTCGGGCTTGATTTGGATTCATAAATATCAAGATATTGTTATTGAAAGTTAAAGCTCAGCAGCCGTTCATTTTATGGTTGGGGGAATTTAGACAAATCAAAATTAAACTTTAAAAATCTATGTAAAAGAAAAAATAAAATTACCAGAATTTACGGACCCATAAATTAATTAAATTATAACATAAGACAAAATTAGGGGATTGAAAAAAAATGTGGGAATGAAAAAGTAAGAATTTGTAAAAGTAATTTCCACAATCCACATCCAGCAATTGCTGGTTGTGGGAATATTAAATTTCAAATAATAAAAACCTTACCTGCCGCAAATTGCAGATTGCGGGTTGCGGGAATAATGTTTTAAAAATGGAAAAATTAGACTTCCTGCAATAGAAATTATTTACGAAGAAAATCCAATATCTGAAAACCCAAAACCTAGAAAAAATAAAAAACATTTAGAATTTAATTATTAAGAAAATAAATGTTGGAAACAAGTTACCAAAAGAATCACTCCTATAATATATGAGATTTAATGAATTCCATAAATAGGTTTCTAACATAATAATTTTCCGAGAATAGAAAACCCATAAAAGAATAATAATATTTTATTTTGCGCAATAATAAAAGAAAAAAATAGAAGTTATATTTTCAAAATCAAATTAGCTTTCTGAAAATAAAATACTTACCCATGATCAAACCAATTTCACATACGTGAATGTTTAATTTTAATCCCACAAATTTCCAATTGATCATAAAACCAAATATCATAGAAATTAGGGAATTAACGATTCAAACAAACTAGAACATGCGATCTTTTAATTTTCATAACATCAAGTTGTGTATAAATTTAATATATGGATTTAATGAAATACAAAAATAAAGTTAATTAAATTCAAAGTAGGACCATGAATATTTAAAAGATTTCAACAAACATAATCCAAAATCTAAAAATATTAAACTAATATAAGAAAATAAATCAAAACTAAGATTATTTACAATATTTACATCATGATTCTAGGCATGCATATGTGAAACTAAAACTCTATCAACCTGAAATATCAAACTAATGAAATATCCAAAATCATGAGAGAAGAAATGTTAAGATCAATCCAAATCCTAGAGTGAAGGTAATAACCATCCATCATCTTGAATGATCAGTTTATGCTGTGAAGACCAAATCTAGGTGGAGAATTTGAAGAAAAACATGGTAAGTTAACCACACGGGGACTTCACTTAGTGAACCTATCACATAGCATGTGCGATCGTGGGATATTAAAGAATACCCTTAATTTTGAGAGATATTGACCCAAACTCTTTTTGTTGAAACCCCCTCCCAATACTTAAAACCTTCTCCCACCCCCTTTTATACCTCAATCCTTATAAACCACCCTACCCACCCCCACCTTAAACCCCTCATCCCCTCAATACCTGCAATATATTGGTTCGATTTTTGATAATTTTAAAACCCACAATATGAACTAACGTGATAGGATATTGGCCAACAAGTGAAGCCCCTATGGTTAACCACCAATATCATAGCACCAACTCAAATGAATAAAAGAAAAAATATAAGCTAGAGATCAGCAAAAATGGAAACATCTTAAGTAATACCAAAGATCTAAAATGTTGGAGAAGAGTTGCAGGTTGTGGGGAAGATAGATTTTTGGGAAAAATAGTATTTTTCGCAACTCACCAAAACACACAAAACATGCATGATTTTTTTTCAAAATGTTAACTAAATCAAATCAATAAAAGAGATAGAACCTTGATAAACAACATGTGAACCCTAAAATGGCTAAGGAGCTTAAGCATCACTGTTTATATATAAAAATTGGGGCTCCCATGTTTTGGATAAAACATGGAATCTATTGTAGCTACAACAAATGGCGACTGGCTAGGAAGAACCAGTTCTCTGAATTATAGTACTAAAATCTATAAAAATTAAGAATAAAAATAAAATGCCTTCACCTGCTGAATTTCAAATAATCTAAGTAGATTTATTATTGAATGATATAGTATTGGTCAGACTTCAAAACTTCTAAAACATCCAAGTCATTCCCATCATTGTCCATAAACTTTTCTAATGATAAACTCTTTTTTTTTTAAATAAATAAATTATTCATAAGATGTAATAATCAATAACTTTATCAAGAATTAACCTTGGGAAGTCAAGTTAATCATATAAGACATATTATTGGGAACTGAATCCTATACCAGAGGCAGAACCCTACTGCCAACCAACATCTAGAGCCGTGACATGGATGCCTTTTAATCCCATTTCCAAGAACTCTAGTCCCAATTTACTAATTTAGATACATAGCTATACAAGGAATCAATTTACTAATAGGTAAGAATCCTTAGATGACTCTCTATGAGTGTGGGATGACAAAGAATTCTTAAATATTTATATATATAATATTTATGATTCGGAATACCAAACCACCACAGATGGAGCCATTGTAGCCTACAGGCATCCATATCCTCGACATAATGTCTTTTAACCCATTTCTCCTGATGGCTTATATCCCAAGTAGCAAGTTTAAAGAAATATGGAAACTATATGTAATGTGCTAATCTCAATCTAAGTTAGCCTAGTAAATGGGAGAGCATACTTAGAAACTCCTTAAGAGAAAGGATGGTGTAAGGAATCTATAGATTACTAATATTTACAGAGTGAAACTTCTTTCCCGAAACTGATTCCTTTAAAAGTAATTAAATTGAAACTCATATGTTTATGTTGAGTTAAATATAAAGTTCTAGGATAATAATGGAAAGATTCAAATATAATTATCAACATAGTCTGTTATTAATTTTTCACAATCAGAAATTAACAAATCAAAACATTTGATTTCAGCAAGCAGAAAACATTTATAAAGATTTCCTTTATAGATAATATTTTAAGAGTGTAAAAGAGTGATAATCTATTTTATTCTTAAGTGAAAATCATTAAAACTCGAAATAAACCAGAAAGAAAAGAAAATGTAAGAACATGATTAAATCAAACATTTATAGAATTGGAACCAAAAGTAAATCAAAATCTCACAACTATATCACTAACTTAAATAAAATTAGTGATTTAATTTTTTTTTGTTTTTAAATAAGTCATGCAATATCATATCTAATTAAATATTTATTTAAAACAAATAAATAATCCTAAAAGATTAAACTGAATTAAAATATAAAATAGGCCCTAACAAATTGTCTCATGCGAACAAAAGAAAGATTTGTTAATCGTGTTTGTAGAATCGAAAGAGAATAACTACATCAATTCATATATGAAAATGTGTTGAATATTTACATTAAATTGATTATAATAAAACTCTTAAAATAAATTTATTCTTTTTTAGTTGAAGAATTACGATCAACATTTGTTTCTTTGCATAAAGTTGTTTAGGACAATAAGGCCTTTCATTCTTAAAGATTATGTACATAAAGAAAATAAAATGAAATAATACTAAACTAAATTATGTGCAATTTGCGACAAAAACATGTTAAAACCCCTTCCTTCAAGTGCATATCCGGAAATGATCAAAATGTGTGTGTAATGAAGATGTTCTAGTTTTAATTACTTCATGTTCTTTCAAAATATGTTTGCTCTTAAAACTTGAAAATGAATTAATTCAAAAAATTTCATGATATGATTATTATGATTTAAAACTAAAGACATAAATCAAATATGAATGCTTTGAACCAATAAAATAATCAGTGAGGGTATAAATAATATAAAGTGGAAGAGAATACAAATATTCCCTGAATGCATCTGAAGAAGCATCGTTTCCAACTTGCAATTGGCCTATTGTCGCAAATATTTTATTTGAAGAAAACTAAAAGTGTAATCTAAATTATTAAAGAAATGATAAAACTAATCTATTTTACACCTACTCCTACACTATAAAAAACAAAAACTAAGTATAATCGAATTTCCAATGCAACCATGAAAGCATATGGAATCTAGCAAAAAGGAAGAAGTGAATAACTAGAAAGCATGATATGAATGCTTGCAAATACAAATGAAAAAAGAACGTATTAGAAAAATAATATGAAATTTATGTCCAAATAAAGAGAATGGATCCTTGCCATTTGTACATACAAATGAGAAAACATGATTTTTACCATAATGATGAAATCTTGCTAAGAAAGATTTATCAGGCCAATCAACAATCCAATCATTGTATGTACAATGAAAATCAAAAGAATGACATAAAGAGTTCAAAATATTTATGGAATGAAATGGATTATTTGAAAGAGCATCAAAATCAGTATTGTAATATTCCTCTTACACACCCCTAAGAGTTTTGTAATTGTGATTTTTTTTGTTCCTTGTACTTGTTCTAGTGAGGAGCTCAAGGCCAAGGCCCCACCAGAAACAAAAGATTGTAATTTATAATGATCCAATTACCTAAGTGGTACAAATAGGAGATTTAGCACATGGACGCAACTTAACGGCTAGAAACTAAACCCACTAGGACTAAAGGCGAAAGGTTAGGGAGAGAGGAAGAAATACCTCCCCCTTACATGACCAACAATGGAAAAGTGTAAATGTAGACTTTAGCCTCCTACAAAAGGGAAAATTATAAGTGAATTTAATAGCGCAAGGGGACTGCAAAAAATGTGGGACTAGAAAGGTTATGGTGGACAAATTCCACTAAGGGGAATTTAGTCGTACCTCGAGAACTTGAAGAATATTAGCGACTCCCTTGGAGACCTAAAAACCGTAGGTACCAACCTAAGATAGGGTAAGTCGTGGGAAGGATAGTTTACTTCGGCTAACCTAATAGTTGATCTTTATGATCCTCTTTTATCAAAACGATATGTCTTACCTAAATTAACCATTACTACGCCAAGTATAGGTAAAATCTCTATGATAAATGATGAACAATGCATGTGTAAGTTACAATGTAAAACCATAACAAAATATAACTAATGTACATATATTATGGGGTATATCATAGATTTTAGGGTTATAGGCACACACACACACACA